>CM056737.1:54417893-54670799 GCA_029844215.1 Przewalskia tangutica
AACTCTGCTGGGGCTAGTGGCGTCATGCAGAACTCGAATGAAGCACTTTACCTAGGTAATGATTGGGCTGTGCCCTCGTAACCTCTACGAACTATACTCATGACTCCATAAGGCGCGCCTCTAGGCAGGGTTGCCCTGCGGGCATAGCGGTAAGAAAGAAATATGTTAGAGGTCCAACTTAACCTGGCTGAGCGCGATCTCGAGTGAGAAGAATGAAACGATCCTAAATATCCTGTAGCCTCACGATTATTGGTGTAGTGCGCGGCGAATGTCGAACTCTCTTGGATCGATCCGACACTTTCAGAGGATTAACTGCTCACGATACCACTTTTGTCACATTGCGCTGCGGCCAGACTGACAAATGAGTGCGGACTGCGTGCGATCCACTGGCATGAACGCTACCGGGGCGTGCCATGCGGAGACCACGATTGGTCGTTCGTGGTAGAAGCTCGGCCTCTTTATCGCTCGATCCGGAGAAAGTCGATCTGGGTACCAAGTATGTGGCGAAAATCACGTAAATGAAATCATAATAGTCTATCTGGCCAGAAACATGTATGATAACGAACTTCGATTCCTGATAAATAAGCGATCGTATCAAGTCGAGGACTCGTGCCTCAAGTTATCACTCAAATGTAACTATGGGTCTCACGCCGCAGCATCAATCGTGCGTGAATACCTTATCCTCCTGCTGCCGTGATCTATGATATAAAGCACCAAGGAATACGCGTGAACACGAGTCCGCTGTGTCGTCATAAAACCGTCTGGGGTAAATCTGAAGGCATAGCGAACTAAAACCTACAAGATAACAAGGTCATAAAGCGTATCATGATCTGTCTGGCCGTCACATGATCAAAGGCCCAGCCAACTCGCGCGATATCTAATGCGCGTCACAGCCCAGGCTTCTCGTAGCTCGCGTGGGCCTCGATGGCGCGTGAGGTATTCCGCATCGGTGCTTCTCCCGTGGCGTCTGGACTCGCCGTCCGCGTATGGGCCACATGACCGCGTGACCACAAAGGCCGCACTAACACGGAACTCCGCATGATTCCGCATGCCTGACATCGTAAGGTATTCTCGAATCATGTCGCATGAGACGCTGATCTACCCGCATCGGATGGCACAACCGGAATCATGAGTGATACAATACTAACATAACAACTTATTGTTTAAACAACATAAGCACAATCAAGGGAAACCCCTTTACACAAACATAACAAAATACTAACACACGTAGCATCCTAATATGTTTATTTATCAACTCAACAAGAAAGTATTACAAGGCTATCACAAACCAACACAATCAAGTTATTCACCAAGGTACTTTCTACTATGTGATTAACAAGATCGGGTTTTTATCCCCAAAGTACTTCATACATTAACTCTTTAAAAGATACGTTACTTTCACAAAAGTCACACAATACCCGTAGTATATAAAAATAGAGTGATTATCTTTTGAAGTAAATCAAAACACTTCTCTTTGTAAAATCAAGTAACAACGTTATTTTCCAAACGTTCAAGTTTGTCTAATTTCAAATGTTCAAGTTTCTCATTTTTCGAAAGGTTTCGTAGTTCATAGTTTTAATCACTTAATGATATAATTCTCCTTTAAAACGATTTGAGAAACATATGCCTTATATGTGAGTAGGTTATTCTTGTTTATAACAATCTTATTACAGCAGCCATGATCTAGGAAATGTAATATCATTTTGTCTCATCTTAGCTTCTATGCAGATGGAAGTTTCTACTGGTTTTAATAATACCTTATTAGTCAAAACATTTCCCTTTATTAACGCTGCTGTGGTTTGTTCGATACTTATTCTGATTTCCGAAATCAGTAAAACATTATTCCTTTAAAAATCAAGTACTCATTACTCACGAATGAGGTTTCACACAAAATTCATTTTAATTCAATTGAGTCAAGTCTCTTATCTTTTAAGATCAAGTCTCTTAACTTTTAAAATTAATAAACCATTCTTTTTATCATTCTTAAGCCGTTATACCTAACTTCCCATAAAGCTAGTATAACTTTTAAGCTTTTAAAACTTTTAAAACCAAGTGTTACTCTTCTTTCAAAAAGGTTACTTAATTCATTTGAAATACTTCACGATTCTTATTATTCAGGCTTAAGTCAAAAGACATTGCCGTAGTTATTATTCAGGCTTAAGTCAAAAGACATTGCCGTAATTATTATTCAGTTAACACACGTACGTCTACCGTACTATATATATACTCATTTAAAATATCATGCTCAAGAGGATAGGAAGAATCACATACCTCGCGACGATTATCGACTATTAGCATATCGCTCCACGCTATAACCCTATAGCACAGTCCACCTTCTCAAGTAGCACACGCCACTCAGAACATTCAACCTATACTGAGTTATACAAGTCTATCAAAGTCTAGACTACTCGGTAGAATAAATCTAGATACAAGATCCTACGGAAAATCGGCAAGACTTCTTATCCGTCAAACTACACAAGTCTATGTCTGACCTACGTAATTCTGATTCGATTCTCTTCTTTAGATTCAGCTTAATGTTATACCTCGTGGTTCAAGCGTGCGTATGGGGCGTGCGGAAGGAGTTAGGACTCAAATCGAAAACTTGATCAGGGCTTGGGGCGAGCCATGGCCGCACGGGCGCCGGAACTGGCCGCTGAAATCGCAGAGAGGAACTGGTCATGCGCAAAAGTTAGTGTCGCGAGTTGCGTACACACGGAATTTTGGGAAAAACTTAGAAAGTCGATTTTGTTTTAAAAGAGGCCATGGGAGGGTGACAAGTGTCCCACATACGATTCTGCATGCATTATATTGACCAAGACTTGGTCATTTCTTTCAACTTTTCATCTTTACACTCCATCTCTCTCTAAGTTAAAAGCTCATCCTTCTCTCTAAATTCCCAAGAGGAATTCTAGCCTAAGGAAAAATCAAAAGTGTAATAGGAAGGAAAGGTTATTATGCTTGTGAAGACTATTGTGGTGGTGTTCTTGGAGAAAAGGCTAGCAAGGTGTTGGAATAAGTTTGGCTAAAACTTGAGGTAACATTTCTTCTCTTGTAGTTGGTTTTGGGTGTTGCATGTTTAATAGAAGAACTTGTAGTTGGAAAATGCACTTAGAGTAGTTGCGTAAGAAATGGGGTTGATTATGAAAGAATTGGTTAGGGGGATATTATGAGCATGTTGTTGCCTAAATACTACATTAGACTTGTTGGGTTAGTTGTTGTAACTTGTGGGGCTGAATTTTACACACCAAAGTTTAGGTGTGTAATCCCTTTGGTGTTGGTTGGTTGTTGAGCCTTAAACATGGCATTTGAGCATTAAAAATCGACCTTGGAAAAGGTGGCAAAGTATGTAGAAACAAAGGAAAGCTGCCCATTTTCCGTAGGAAATTGGTGACTTTAACTTGGAAAAATTCTGCATTATAACTAGAGCTTGATAAACGTATTATGGTCATTTTAGGTTGACATACTACGTGCGGTAAAGTGGACTTAGCTTGTGGATTGACCAAGAGGTATGTGGAGCTTTCTATCTCTTGAGCATGATTAGTTGTACCTATGTAGTACGGTGACGTGCAAGATTTGGAAATCTTCGCTTGTTATAAGTATTTGATACTTGCTTCGTTTTAAAAGAAAAGTATAAAAATCCCTTGGACTTAAGGGAATGTGTTTTACTATTGTTTAACTCTAATATAACGGCTTTATGGGAGTTGGTTATATTAGTTTGTGAAAGTTTAATGGAGAAAGGTTTTGATGATTTGAACTTGTGGAAGGAAAAGGGTTTTAAGGCATGAATTGCCTAAGGTTTTACAAGAAATGAAGTCACTTAATTTAGAAGCTTGAGATATTTTTAAAAGGAAATGTGACTTGTTTTGAAAAGAAATCGTAACTTGATACTATGGTGATTAGTATCTTGGAATTTTGTAAAAAGAAGTTATTTCTTAAAAGGTTAGAAGTACATGGTACTTGGGTTAAATTCTGATTTTCTATTAAAAGACATGTTGGTGCCTTAGGTATACTAAAATGAGAGGATATATTAATAATGTTAATAAGAAGTTAGGGTATTTTCTTAACTTGCTTATGTTATGATATGATAGGCGGTAGTGCTTATGTTATGATATGATAGTAGGTAGTGCTTATGTTATGATATGATAGGCGGTAGTGCTTATGTTATGATATGATAGGCGGTAGTGCTTATGTTATGTATGATAGCGGATGAGCTATGTTATATATATATTATTACGGGTAAACCCGGGTTATTCTTGTTATTTCCTTTGGACATACCGACACGATGGTGGCCACGGGTATGCTCGATAGGATGGTTTACTATTTATGCCATGGATTTGCTACCCGTGATGCGAGTGCGGCGCTTGTACTCATGCGGATCTGGACCATAGGATCCGTGCGGGTGAAATAGTCCCGTGCGAGTGCTGCGATGGTACTCATGCGGATCCACGGGATCCATGCGGGTGAAATAGTCCCGTGCGGGTGAAACAGTCCGTACGACGAGGCGGATGACCTCGTGCGGGTCCACGGGACCTATGCGGGTGAAATAGTCCCGAGTAGGATTGCTTAATGATCTACGGGCGAGGTACCTATTTTGATCATGAGCTTCCTATTTTTATACGATATATATATATACATTTGTTACTCTCATTGTTAGTAAGGCACACGGTCAAAGTAAAGCGACTTTAAATCGCCTATAACTCCGGCTTATATTTTGACTTATGATATTATTACGGTATTTTCGATTTCGCATATTTGGTACATGTTATCGACCTCCTTGAGGCTGCGTTCATCTGCAGTCGAGGTTCATAGCTTGGCGATCCGCGCTCTTAGGATCACGGTTCGGTTCTCGGAAGGCTCATTTCTCGGAGGCCTCGTCTTTTGGTACGATTCCACGAGGTTGTAGACTTTTGTACATTCGGGGTATGGCGGGCCTGTCGTCATAGTGTTATTCATTCTTAGAGGCTGTAGTCTTGTCGTAACTTGGTTCGTTAAGGATGTAGCTATTTGGTTTATGTACTTTTGGGTTAGCCATTTGGGCTAGACTATTCTATATCGTAATGGTTGTTTATCTTGAGTTTATATTCCATTGGTTTTCTCGATGTTGTGTCACTAGGGTGCCGGGTTAAGGCAGGTCACGTCCGGTTCGGTCGTGACAAAGTGGTATCGAGCGATTAATCCTCGGAAAGAGTCTACAGCCGTATATAGTAGAGTCTTGATTATCGGTGTGTTGTGCACCACATCTATAATCGGAGGTCGGGGATATTTAGGATTGGTTTCATTTCTTCTCACTCTAAGATCGTGCGATAGAGTCGTGTGGTTAGGGTCGTCTCTCCCTAACAGTTATGGTGTTTGCATTCTGAGAGCAGTGATGACCGGGGAAGATTATGTGGATTGTGTATCGGGTTGGTAATACTTGTAGTATAGTTGGTATTGTGACATACACTATACTGATTTATATGAGGTTCACGTATGTGTTGCCTAGAATGATGGTAGATTACGAGTTCGGTAAGGACTAAATAGATGCAGGAATGTATGAGCAGTTAAGGAACTCTCATCGAGGTTTTCACGTGCTAGTTTGAGAAAATTAGGAGATGATGAGTTGTCGGAAAAGTAATGGAACCTTAAGAAGCTTAATTAAGGGGCCCAATGAGACTATGTTTGTAAATTAAGCTCGTGGTATGCTTAAGAGGATAGTACGGATGAGATCCGTGTGGAGTAAGTAATGGTTGTTGTGACCAAGGCGACACGACTATGGTATTATGAGAAGTTAGTATACCCGTTTATGGGGTGGGATCGATTGATAGTAGTCGCCACGTGGCGAGTCACGCAGGTACAAGCCCGAGTCTAATTAATCATTTTACGAGTTCGCGACGTATCCCGGAACGAGTTGTGGCCGGAAATGACCTTATATTGTTTTAACTTAGTAACTCCAAGATCGAAGGCCACTTTATTATGGAAGTTATGTCGTAAGCTAGAATAAGTTTGAAGTGCGGAAAAATCGGCCGTAAGAAGTGAGCAACAGTGTGAAAGAAATGAAGCCGAATCCATGAGAACCTTTATGGGGTAACCACACCCGTGAGTGTTGGGTGGTAGGCGAGTGGGCGGATAATAATTATCGATAACGATATAGTCGTCGGACCACTAGCGGTATTATGACGGACGTTGAGGTCATTATGAGTGCGGGCTAGTTGGCCTCATGTTATGCCAACGTGGACTACGAAGAGATTGATTCGTACAATTTTCCTGTAGGTTTGCCATCGAGTGGAGAGGAAGGGAAGTGGTAGTAACGATGAATTATCCTTCCTTCTTTGGCATCATTGTTTTAATAAGTTTGTGTGACTTGTTCATTGGGAAAAAAATTAGCCGAAATAAGTAATACTTGAATTTGAAGAAATTTATGTTAAGTGCTCTTGGAGGTACTTGGAGTTGGTTTGGTGTGGCGGTCGGGGCCCGACCTTGGATAATTTCAAGGAAATGTGCAAGGCAAGAATAAAATAAATGCACGTATTTGCTTGAAAGAGCGAGGGCATCTTTGGTAGGTTTTGAAAATCTACGATTTTAAGGCGGTGCGTAATGATTAGATATTTACGGGACCACGAGAGGACCGGTGATTAGGGTTGTGACACGAGGAAAGTTTATTGAAGGAGATAAGTTCTCTCCCATACATAAAAGGATAGTCTTACGTATTATGGGGTTATGTGTACCCATGTAGTTAGACGAAGAATGGGAGGCGGTAGGTCTTGGTATCGCTACGCCATAGGTTACGATTTTAGATAGCAGTGGAAAAAGTATTATGTTGGGGTAATTAAGAACGACGTCACGAAGCGGTCGTGAAGTGTCGTAAGAAAAATGAAGGTAGTACATGTTTGAAATCGCATGCGATTAGGGATCAAATTAGAAACACTTTACTATTAATAAGCATAAGGTAGGTTATGACCAAAAGGATAAAAGAGAATACAACTATGGTTATGTAAGTTGCACGAGACACGATTACCAGAACTAGTGTAAGACCGTTAGTAGGTAATGGGCGGTAGGAACACCTCGAGGAAGGTAGTAGCATCTGTCTTGTGAGAAAGATAGTAAGAGAATACGGAGAGGTAAAGGACCCGGGACAACTTGAATTAACTTATAAAGGAAAGGCGAGTAGACACTCGAGCGATAAGAAATCTTGACAAGTCATTGGATTATGTAATAGTGAATTGAGGTTGAACAGGACTATAAGCTCTACAGTGAGAGAGGATAATAGGATTACTACTTGACAAGATCAAGGAAGTCTTCCCTAAATTGTGATTGGCAGAAGTCTTAGCCATGCGGCAAGCAAAGGAATCGAATCAGTATAGTAACCAAGTTTGGTTGCAACGAGAGAAAGGAAAGCAGGAACCATGGCGAGATTAGGATGCTCGAATATTTTGCAAGTGCAAGAGAGGCTTCCGATTATTGGAAGAGAAGTTGACCACGACTACGATTCTAACCCTCTTGAGAGACTAGAGGGTTAGGGTATTATTGTAACACGTTGGGTGTTGGGCTAGGTTGTGTCTTGTAACACGATAAGGTTAGAGCTTATGTTTCCGTGGTTAGGAAGCGAAAGGAATTACGTTACTCGCGATTTAGAGTCGGCGATTAATCGTACCTTGAAGATTTGGAGGCAATTTCCTTATATAGATTTCATGTGGATATTTGCGTAGACCGCAGAAACTCGGTATATCTTGGTGGCGGTGAATTTGCGGCGAGAGCGGTGGTTGGAGCTACTTAAGGATTGTGATATTGATATCCTATACCACCCGGGGAAGGCAATGTAGTTGCAGATGTCCTTAGTCGCAGATTGATGGGTAGTGCAGCCGAAGTGCGGCGGGGAAGAAGGACATGGTCAGAGTTACACCGATTAGCAAGCCTTGGGGTTCGTTTGGTTGATTCCGTTAGTGCGAATTCGGGTTCGAAGGCGCCGAGTCTTCCATCGTCGAGGAGGTGAAGCGGCGATGAGGATCCGATTTTGGTGCGGCAGAGATCGGCTCTCGGGAAGAGAAGAGTCTATTTGAGGTAGCGGATGGGGTGCTAAGGTTTAAAGGCCGATTAGGTGTTCCGATGTGGCGAGGACCGTCAGTCAGATTCGAGGCGCGGTGCTCGTTATTCGATTCATCCGGTGCGACTAAGATGTACCATGACCTCGGTGCGTGTATTGGTGGGATGGTTTGAAGAGGGCGTGGCGGTTTGTTGCCCGATGTCTAATTGTCGAGTTAAGGTTGAGCACGAAGCCGGTGGGCTATTACGGTATTGATATTCCGATGTGGAAGTGGGAGGTGGTCAACATGGACTTTATTACGAGTTACCTCGCACGGAGGAGACATGATTCCATTTGAGTTATTGTTGTGGTGGCGAAATCAGTCCACTTTCTTCCGGCCGGGGCGACATTTTTCAAGGACTATGCAGATTATATATTAGAGAGATTGTGAGATTGCACGGAGTCGGTGTCGATTATATCGAGATAGAGAGCCCAGTTCACGGCTAACGGAGGTCTTTCGGAAGGATTGGGACACAGTGAGTCTCGGACGGCGTTTCATCCTCGAGCGGACGGACGGCGAGCGCACTATCGCACACGAGGATATCTTTGCGGGCTTGTGTTATTGATTTCGGAGTAGCTGGGAGGATCATTTACCTCTTGTGGAATTTGCTTATAACAACGGCTACCATTAGTGTTCGGATGGCGCCTTATGAGGCCTTATACGGGAGGAAGCGCGGTCACCGATAGGTTGGTTTGAAGTGGGAGAAGTCACGATTAATCGGGCGGTTGGTTGTGACAGATGGATAAGGTGAAGCTTATCCAGAGGCGGTTATTCGCGACCAGTCGGCGTAAATCATACGGATCATCGCGTCGACAACAGAGTTTGAGGTTAATGATTGGGTCTTTCAAAGTGTCACCCATGAAGGTGTGATGAGATTTGGGAGGAAGGAAACTCACCAAGGTACATTGGGCGTGTCGGTTGTCAGAAGAGTGGGCAAGGTTGCCTATGAGTTGGATCTGCCGTCCGATCTTGGTAGTACATCGATTTTCCGCGTGTCTATGTTACGGAAATGCGTTGGAAATCCGTCAGAGTGCACGATTCGGATATCCGGTGTGAGAGGAGTTGTCGTATGAGGAGAGTCCCATAGCGATACTCGATCGTCAAGTTAGACGACTCGGACGAAGGAGGTGGCTTCCGTCGAGGTTTTATGGCGGAACGAGCGGTGAGGAGATGGCGTGGCAGCGGAGGATGATATGATGAAGAAATACCACACTTATTCCCTATACCTCCAGTAACCCCCTTTCCTACCGATTGGTGTTAATTTGGTTGATTATGCTTGAGTAATGTTGTGGCTCGGGAGCATTCTTATTTGCTAAGGAATAGTTAAGAAGATATGTTTATATTGTGTTTTGTGTAAGGCTAGAAGGAACATTCGGGATGAATGTTTCTAAGAGAGAGAATGTTATACCTCGTGGTTCGTGCCGTGCGTATGGGGCCATGCGGAAGGAGTTAGGACTGAAATCGTAAAACCGGTCGAGGCCTCGCCGCCTACGGGCGAAGCATGGCCTTGGCGAAATTCATGGCCGCGTCGAAATCGGCCGGCGCCTAAAGTTCGAGTGTCGCGGGAGTTGCGTGCGCCGGGAAGCCTTGCGCGGGAAACGAATTTTGGCGGAAAAACTTAGAAAGTCTGATTTTTGTTTTAAAAGAGGCCGTGGGAGGGTGACAAGTGTCCCCCATCGATTTACGCTACATGCATTATATTGACCAAGACTTGGTCATTTCTTTCAACTTTTCATCTTTACACTCCATCTCTCTCTAAGTTAAAAGCTCATCCTTCTCTAAATTCCCAAGAGGAATTCTAGCCTAAGGAAAAATCTGAAAAGTGTAATAGGAAGGAAAGGTTATTACAAGCTTGTGAAGACTATTGTGGTGGTGTTCTTGGAGAAAAGGCTAGCAAGGTGTTGGAATAAGTTTGGCTAAAACTTGAGGTAACATTTCTTCTCTTGTAGTTGGTTTTGGGTGTTGCATGTTTAATAGGAAGAACTTGTAGTTGGAAAATGCACTTAGAGTAGTTGCATGTAAGAAATGGGGTTGATTATGAAAGAATTGGTTAGGGGATATTATGAGCATGTTGTTGCCTAAATACTACATTAGACTTGTTGGGTTAGTTGTTGTAACTTGTGGGGTTGAATTTTACACACAAAGTTTAGGTGTGTAATCCCTTGGTGTTGGTTGGTTGTTGAGCCTTAAACATGGCATTTGAGCGTTAAAAATCGACCTTGGAAAAGGTGGCAAAGTATGTAGAAACAAAGGAAAGCGCCCAATTTTCCGTAGGAAATTGGTGACTTTAACTTGGAAAAATTCTGCATTATAACTAGAGCTTGATAAACGTATTATGGTCATTTTAGGTTGACATACTACGTGCGGTAAATTGGACTTAGCTTGTGGATTGACCGAAGAGGTATGTGGAGCTTTCCTATCTCTTGAGCATGATTAGTTGTACTTATGTAGTACGGTAGGCGTCAAGATTTGGAAATCTTCGTTTGTTATAAGTATTTGATACTTGCTTCGTTTTAAAGAAAAGTATAAAAATCCTCGACTTAAGGGGATGTGTTTTACTATTGTTTAACTCTAATATAACGGCTTTATGGGGAGTTGGTTATATTAGTTTGTGAAAGTTTAATGGAGAAAGGTTTTGATGATTTGAACTTGTGGAAGGAAAAGGGTTTTAAGGCATGAATTGCCTAAGGTTTTACAAGAAATGGTCACTTAATTTAGAAGCTTGAGATAGTTTTAAAAGGAAATGTGACTTGTTTTTAAAAGAAATCGTAACTTGATACTATGGTGATTAGTATCTTGGAATTTTTGTAAAAAGAAGTTATTTCTTAAAAGGTTAAGTACATGGTACTTGGGTTAAATTCTGATTTTCTATTAAAAGACATGTTGGTGCCTTAGGTATACTAAAATGAGAGAGGATATATTAATAATGTTAATAAGAAGTTAGGGTATTTTCTTAACTTGCTTATGTTATGATATGATAGGCCGGTAGTGCTTATGTTATGATATGATAGGCCGGTAGTGCTTATGTTATGATATGATAGCCAGTAGTGCTTATGTTATGATATGATAGGCGGTAGTGCTTATGTTATGTATGATAGCCTGATGAGCTATGTTATATATATATTATTACGTAAACCGGGTTATTCTTGTTATTTCCTTTGGACATACCGACACGATGGGTGGCCACGTATGCTCAATAGGATGGTTTACTATTTATGCCATGGATTTGCTACCCATGACGCGAGTGCGGCGCTTGTACTACGCGGATCCGACCATAGGATCCATGCGGGTGAAATAGTCTCACGCGGTGCAGCGATGGTACTCATGCGGATCCACGGGATCCATGCGGGTGAAATAGTCCCACGCGGGTGAAACAGTCCCACGACGAGGCGATGACCTCACGCGGGTCCACGGGACCTATGCGGGTGAAATAGTCCCGGGAGTAGGATTGCTTAATGATACTACACGCGAGGTACCTGTTTTGATCACGAAGCTTCCTATTTTTATGCGATATATATATACATTTGTTACTCTCATTGTTAGTAAGGCACGATGCAAGAGTAAAAGCGACTTTTCGCCTATACCTCCAACTTATATTTTGACTTATGATATTATTACGGTATTTTCCGCCGCATATTTGGTACATGTTGTCGACCTCCTTCGGTGCGTTCATGCCGCAGTTGAGGTTCATAGCTGGCGATCCGCACTCTTAGATCACGGTTCGGTTCTCGGAAGGCTCCATTTCTCGGAGGCCTCGTCTTTTGGTACGATTCCTCGAGGTTGTAGACTTTTGTACATTCGTGGTATGGCGGGGCCTGTCGCCATAGTGTTATTCATTCTTAGAGGCCTGTAGTCTTGTCAGAACTTGGTTCGTTAAGGATGTAACTGTTTGGTTTATGTACTTTTGGGTTAGCCATTTTGGGCTAGACTATTCTATATCGTAATGGTTGTTTATCTTGAGTTTATATTCCGCTGGTTTTCTCTGATGTTGTGTCACTAGGGTGCCCGGGTTAAGGCACCGGTCACGGGTCCGGGTTCGGGTCGTGACACTTAAGTCCAAAGACATTGCCGCAAAACTATGCTCAGTTCTATATATAGTATATAACAACTATATATTCCTACAACATGTATTTTCCAATTACAATAGGGGGACAAGATAATTACCTCGATAAGCCCATAATTATCCAAGTATAGATGTCGATCCTTAGCAACGCTTAGCTCCTACTCCGGGTGCTCCAACCCGCTCCAAACAACCCTTAGAAGTTCTACGCAACTTCTTCTTAATACTCCAACCAACTATGGAGATTTTTCCTTAGGGTTTCGGTTTGAGACAAAAAGGACATACGGTAGTATTTCCGGGCTCTACGTATAGAGGTATCTTTGGAATACTACAAGGTATACGGCTAAGGTAATTTTTGGGTATAACAACAATACTTTTGAGAGTATTTCTACCAAGAGGGGGGGTATTTATACGAGACAACACCACAAGGGGGGGGGTGTATACCCCTCGGCCAACCCCACTGTAGAAGGGAGGGCTCTCGCCAAAGCCTCACAAAGGGGTGGGGACGAGAACACCACAAGAGAGGGGAGGATTTCTAAGACTTAGAACATTTTAGGATGAATAAGTCTTCAAAGGGGAGGGGTATTTATAGCTCAAGCAATGGCCAAGATCATGCCAAGTGCAAGGCAAGTGTAGGGTCAAGATTCCTCCATGTGTACCTTATCCATCTACCACACAAATATCACAAAATATCCTACCTACTCCCACTCTCCATTCGTCCACTTTACCGCCCCAAGGTCCACCAATGAGAGGGTGCCAAGTGTCGCCCTCTCGTTGGTCCAAAATGTTTCGTCTCTCGGAAAAATCCGCAAAAATTAAAAATGACATAGTCGGAATTTTCCCTTCGCAAGTTATGTAAAACATTTCGTCGAAAAACGACTCCAACCGGGTGTTGTGCACAAATAAAATCGGCCAAGCCTACTTTAAAGCCCAAACCTTTCTACGTACGTCCTTACGTACATACTCTGGAAATACGGGGTATAACAGAAGTAAATGTCAATAAGTGCATGAATTTGATGAAGTAAATGTCAATTGAATATGTTTACCCAATGGACATGAACGACAATTATCCAAAGTCTGATTTTTAATACAAGAAATAAAATTATTATTTTTAGAGAGGCTAAAACAGATGCCCCCCTGATACCCCAAATGGTCATGCCATAATGATTGGTTGAGAGCTGTAAAAGTAGATGGTAACTTAGATTGTTGAATGGGTAAAGTGATTGGATATAGATCCCCTTGACTATCACATCTCATTAGGATTGTCCCCATATGAAAATCCTTCACGAAAAATCTAAAAAGTCAAATACAACAGACACTCAATTATCAGTAGTAATGTTCTAGCATATACCAAATTTTTAATTAATTATGGGCATAAAGCACATTTTTTAAGGTTAGTGGTGTATTGGGGGGTGACAATTTTGGTCTATAACCTCGTATTGAAATAGAATGGTCATTTCCGACAATTAAACCATTATTTTTGCTCAAAATTAAAATAGGACGAGAGGTTACCATAAAAGGACGTCATATGAGACGTTGCACCTGAGTCCATATACCAATTGGCATCGGGCGGGTTGAGTCCAAAAGTGCGCATGGCAGACTCGATGTCGATTGGGATTGTCACCATCGAATGGTCCTCCTAACACTAGTTCGACAGAGGGCCATTACCGCATGGACTGGAAGTTGCTACTGTTCTGGGCCCAAAACTGCCAGACCCGGCAGTTTGCACCCCATTTGGATGAAAATTAGGTCTAGCCCAATTCCCAGTTGGGTAGGGGCATAGTGGCACTACTGCTAGTAGTCGGAATTATGTCTGCCGAAATTACCACCACCGCCACCGGAATTCTGGTGGCCTCTATTTTTATTATTTCCACATCGATTTTTATACCATTTTTTCCTTTTTGTCCATGATTTGTTGTGTGGCTCAAAATGTATAGTACCTTCATTTGTTGGAGTAGCAATCATAGCGGAATTGGAAACAGTGACGACTTTTTTAGCGAAACCCGCTTCTTCAAGTATAAACATCGAACGTGCTTGATAAAATAATGGTAGGGGATTTCTTTGTCGGATGAGTGTCCCCACACCACTATAGGCTTCGGTAAGTCTGGAAACCATTTGCAAAACCAAGCGATTGTTGGTAACCGGTGAACCAACATTTTTAAGTTGATCCGACAAGACTTTAAGGCGTTGACAATATGCCGACACATTTGTAAAATCTTTCATATCAATGGTAGAGAATTCTTGTTTTAACGTAACGATGCAGAAATTTTTGTTGTCTTGAAAGATGTCCCGCAGCCAAGTCCAAACCTCCATGACTGTAGAATATGGTTTCGTTATTGTGTGTTGTTCTCTGAAGAGATTGTTGCATAAATCCAAGATAGAACTCTGACATCAAGAGTTTTCCAGAATTCTTTGTCCTAATCGATTTTCAACTCCTTTCCTTTTTCATTCTCTGGCGAGATTATATGATGAATAACCTGGTGAGAACGACAACAAATTTTAAACAATTCAACCCAAATTGCATAGTGAATATTTTCCATCTCCAGGGTGATGGAAACATGTGTTTTGATGTTTGAAATGGTAAGGGTTGGATGAAAATTGTTTTTGGAGTCAGACATTTTTTATTAGAAGACAAAGTTTGGACAAAGAAAGTATGAAGAACAATAATGGAGATGAACAAGAAAATGGAAAAAATTGGTTGGGAGGGGGAGGCCGAATTTTTGGAGGTTATTTTGGTAGGGTAGAATCTCTTGATACCATGTAAGAATTATGGAATATTTTTCTCAATCATTCCCTTCCAAAGAGGTGGTAACTATACCAATATTACAAGTATGATTTATGGTAAAGAATAATGTATAATATGCTAAAATCAAGGCCTAATCTATTCTAATTTCCCTACCTTATACTTAAGATATTACATTAATTATAATAATCATAATTATTAATTGAAATATTATTAATTATAATGATTGATTCTATCAAACATAATCAATCAAAATATAAACACATCCTTATAAATATCCTACATAATCATAATTCGTATATATAAATAGCACGCACAGTGTGAGATTTTAACTGATGCATTTCAAAATTCTTAATTCCATATTATGGATCAATCAACAATTGACCGAATCTCATAATTACTCCTTGCCCACTACATGAACCATTAACTCAATAAATCTTTGATGAGGGGAAAGTCCCGAAGGAGAAACCCCCCACCTGTACCAGAGGCCCTTAGCCAGGTGGGATGTAAATATAGGGATATGCGCGAGCGACGTCGCGGGTTCGAATCTGTGTGGTGACAGTACTTTGCTGAAATATTGCAAGGGAGAGGACCAACGGGACACGAACCCAACAACATCCCTTGCAATATTTCAGCAAAGTACTGTCACCACACAGATTCGAACCCACGACGTCGGGGTGATTGTACCCCAATCATACCTTGTCACTTAACTCAATCAATCTTGCTCGAGAATTTCTAACTGTCAATTTTATCCAATGAGTCGAGCCTCAACTTTATTCTCAATAAAAAATTATTGTTAATCGATAACGAATTCAAGCTCTAATCGTGAGTCTTAAAGTTAGAAGTTACATTATTTTTAAGTTATATTTTTACATAGTATCAGAGCAGATATAAGTGTTGAGATTAAGTTTTTTTTTTATCAAGGGGAAAATAAAAACCACAACAATAACCTACAACCTGACATACTCTATCCCCATAGTATCAGCTAACAGGAAGATAGAGATAGCAGGAGGATAAGAGTGCCAAACTTTAAATTCATAATCTAAACTAGCTCCGAATTTTGCCAGCTAGTCAGCGCAAGAGTTGCCTTCCCGAAGGGTGTGAGCAAACACTAAGTTCCAAGAATGGCGAGAGAGGGAATTAATGTAAGTAATGATAGAGGCATAGGGATGAGTATCAACAACCCCTTGATCAATCAACATTAGAGTAGACTTGAAATCCGATTCACACACAACCTCTCTATAACCTTCATTCCAAGCTAATTGTAAGCCATTAGAAATTGTTTGAAGCTCAGCATTAAGATTGCAAGTAGTGCCACAACCACCTGAAAAACCAATAAGCCGATTATCTGATGCATTTCAGATTAGACCGCCATAACCACTACGCCCGGGATTGCCAATGGAGTTGCCATCTACATTGACCTTAACAAAATTATGGAGAGGAGGAGACCAAATAACCACTCTAGGATCGCTTCTTGAGGGGTCTGCACCAAGAAACCTGACAACATCATTGCAGAGGTTGTTGACATGACTTAAAATCTTCCAAGGTTCCCATTTTGTGTCATTGAAAACCTCATCATTCCTAGCCTTCCAAATGAACCAACACCAACAATTAAAGAGAGGGCCGAGATCACCCAACGCATGATGCTTGAACCAAAAACTGGATCATTATTATCTGAGACCAAGGTGACATTAGCATGTATAAGTAACCAAATGCGACAAGCCCTAGGGCAGTCACGCAGAACATGCAAGATATTCTCTTCAGAAGAACCACATAAGTGACAAGAAGCATCCTGAGTTAAATTTCTGAGAAATCTGAAACAATTAGTAGGGAGGCTATTGTGCATAATTAGCCACATAAAATGTTTAAGATTCTCAGGTACCCTCAACTTCCAAACCCAAGACCAAGTTTCTGAGTTTGAATCAGTAAAGTTGTAAGCAAAAAGGTCATCCGGGCGAGTGAGCTAATCATAGGCACACTTGGTAGAATAAGAACATGTGGTAGAGGGATCCCATATTTGAAAATCAGTAACATCAGGATTTAGAAAAATACTTTGGATTTCTAGCTTCACATCCAAAGGAAGTTGAGTGTATAATAAATCAAAGTTCCAACGATCATCCACAGGATATCACTAACCAAGAGTTGAGTATCCTGAATTTGAACAAAAGGAACAGTGTCAGATAGCCGGCCCCTATGTAACCACCTCTCATACCAAAGAGAAATGTTCCATTTGCCAACTCTGAAGTTGTAACCATGCTTCAAAAAATCGACAACTTTAATCAAGGATTGCCAAGTATAGGATTCACCATTAGAATTGGATTCAAAAAGAATATTAGAATCAGGAGTATATTTATCAGTCAAAAGTTTTACCCACAACTTGTTTGGAGTATGAATCATCTCCCAAATATGTTTTCCAAGAATTGCAATACCCTCAGGAATCCAAAGGTTATGCATAGTATAGATTGGCGAGCTAAGGATAAATTTGGCCAAAGTGACTCTGCCTGCTCTACTAAGAAGCCTGCCTTTCCAACCAACCAGTCTACTATTAATTTTGTCAATAACAGAAGAAAAGCAAGAGTTAGTCACTCTACCTGACAAAAGAGGGAACCCCAAATAGCGCCCAATATTATAAGTATGTTGAAGCTCCAACATTCTCTTGAACTTGAGGACCTTTGCTCTAGGGACATTCTTAGAAAGAAGAAATCGAGATTTGTGGATATTGATCTTCATCCCAGAAGCTAAACAAAAAGATTGTAGAACCTCCTTGACCAGACGCACTTGGGAAGACTTGGCACTAGTGAAGAGTAAGCAATCATCTGCAAAGAAAAGGTGAGAAATAGAAGGTACATTCTCACAGATCTTAATATGTAACCATTTCTCATTATCAAATTTAGACTGAATAAGGAGGGCAAGATTTTCCATGCAGAGCAAAAATAGATAAGGTGATAAAGGGTCTCCCTGCCGAAGCCCCCTAGTAGGAGAGAAACTCTCCAGTTTTTTCACTATTCCATTTCAATGCCAAATTAGAGGAGGTGACACCACTCATGATTAGCTTAATAATGTGAGGAGGGAAACCAAAATCAGAAAGAGTGAGTTCAGGAAATTCCAATCAACATTGTCATATGCTTTCTCAAAATCAATTATAAACATAAGAAAACCAGCATTCCCTTTCTTTTTATGCATGAAGTGGACAATTTCTTGAGCTATCATTGCGTTGTCAGTGGTGCCTCTATTAGGAATGAAACTGCCTTGAAGAGGGCCAATAAAATCATTCAAAAAAGGTCTCATTCTCCTAACAATGACCTTAGAGATGAGCTTTAGAAGGACATTGCAAAGACTAATAGGCCTGAAATCTCTCAAAGAAATAGGATCATCTACCTTGGGAATAGGAACAATGAGAGTCTCAGTAAGATAATCATCAATAATGCCAGTATCAAAAGCCTTAGCAACTAGCTCCCAGACGTCGTTGGAAATGATATGCCAATAGCTTCTGAAGAAAATAAGTTGAACCCCATGGGCCTTTGTAGGGGTCCATAAAAAAAAGAATGCTTAACTTCATTCAAAGACACAGGCTTCAATAAAAAATCATATAACTCTGAGTGATCTTGGGAATGCCCTCAAGATAGAAGTACCGATGCTCGTGGGGTACCATTAAAGAAAGTGTGGAACTTGAAAGTAAGGCCAAGGAAACGGCGAATGTTGAAAAGAAAATGAACCCTCCTGAAATTAACTCTGTGAAAAAGAAGAGAAGGAGGAGGAATAGAATGGTACTGAGATGAATATGCGGAGGGGATACTCTACCCCCTTGATTGAGTAAGAAAATTGCGTCCGGCTAAAAGACGTTAAAGACAACGCTACTTGGGAGACAACCCAATATTTTAATTATGTTATTTAAATTCTGTTTAAGTTTGTTTTATTTTGTCTTGAACAATCTCACGGTATTGACTTATTTTCTTATGTTTATATGGCAGGTGGACTAGGAACTGACCCCGAGTGAAATAGGGGACAAAAATGCTGAAAAAGGAAAAATTGACAGCAGCGCCGTGGCGCCAAAATGTAGGGTCACGGCGCTGGAATTTCAGGGAGCCCAGATGAGATGCAATTTACAGAATTTTCATCCCAGACCTCCGTTATAACCGTTGTTTTGTGTCTGTAAGATGTCCCTTGAATTTTGGTCTTTACACATTGGGGATAATGTGTCGATTAAGTTTGGGGGGTGTCTTATTTTGTTTTATCATTTTGTTTCTGAGTCTTTTTTATTATTGTTATACCCCGTATTTCCAGAGTATGTACGTGAGGACGTACGTACAAAAGTTTAAGCCTTAAGTTAGGCAAGGGACGAAAATTTGTGCACAACCCCCAAAAAGGATTGTTTTCCGCCGAAACGTTTTCCAAACTTTGCGAAGGGAAAATTACGGTTGCGACATTAATAATTTTTGCGGATTTTTCCGAGAGATGAAATATTTTGGACCAACGAGAGGGCGACACTTGTCACCCTCAAATGGACGGCAATTTGGACGATCTTGGCATGATTTTGTGGCCTAAAACTTGGGTCAATGTTTGGTGAGTGATTTGTGGAGTAGATGGCTAGGGTGCACTTGCCCAAATCCCCACCCTCCATTTGCCCTCCACTTGCCTTAATCTTGGCCATTGAAGGCCCTATAAATACCCCCCCTTAGTTGAAGACTTCTTCATCCACAAAATGATTTCTAAGTCTTAAAATCCCTCTACCCCTTTAGTTGAGGTTCTCGTCCAACTTCCCCTCCCCCTTTGAGAAGCCTTGGCCGAAACATCCCCCCTCCCTTCCTTGAAGCTTTCGTCCAAAATACCCCTTTGGTAGAAAAGTATTCTCCAAGTATTGTTACTATTCCAAAATACCTTGGCCCAATACCTTGTAGTATTCCAAAGTTACCTCTATACTAAAAGCCTAGAAATACTACTATACTTCCTATTAGTCACTAAACGAAACCCTGGGGAAAAATCTTCATAGTTGGTTGAAGTAATTAGTAGAAGTTGTGTAGAACTTCTAAGGGTTTCTTGGAGCGTATTGGAGCGTTCAGAATAGGAGCTAAACCTTGCTCAGGATCGACATATATCTTGGATAATTTTGGGCTTATCGAGGTAAATAATCTTGTCCTTCTATTGTAATTGGAGATTGCATATTGTTGAAGTATAAGAATTAAGTATAAGTTATATACAAGGAAGGTATATAAGAAGAGATTGAACTGTACTTACATAGGACTGTATTTACAGTAGACTTGTGTAGTTTGACGGGTAGGGAAGTGCTGCCCAATTTTCCGCAGAATAAGGAATCTTGTATCTAGATTTATTCTACAGAGTAGTCTAGACATTGATAGACTTATATAACCGTTATAGGTTGAAGTACTGCGAGTAGCGTATTCTACTCGAAGGGTGGAAAAGGCTAGCAGGATTACAGTACTTTGGAGCTATTTGCTAATTGTCGATAATCGTCGCGAG
This sequence comes from Przewalskia tangutica, assembly GCA_029844215.1. Classification (NCBI taxonomy): domain Eukaryota; kingdom Viridiplantae; phylum Streptophyta; class Magnoliopsida; order Solanales; family Solanaceae; genus Przewalskia; species Przewalskia tangutica. The sequence goes on from CM056737.1 coordinate 54,438,235, forward strand.
GTATGTGATTCTTCCTATCCTCTTGAGCATGATATTTTTAAAAGAATATAATTAGTACGGTAGACGTACGTGTGTTAACTGAACGTGGTTTTACTTCGATGTCTTTTGACATGAGTTTTAAATAATAAGAATCTTGAAGTATTTCAAAAGAATTAAGAATCGTTTTTTAAAAAGAAGAGTAATACTTGGTTTTGAAAGCTTAAGAGTTATACTAGCTTTATGGGGAGTTAGGTATAACGACTTAAGTGGGATAAAAGGAATGGTTTATTTATTTTAGAAGTTAAGAGACTTGACTTAATTGAATTGATATGAATTTGGTTAAAAAGTGTGAAACCTCCTTCGTGAGTAATGAGTACTTGGTTTTTAAAGAATAATGTTTTACTGATTTCGGAAATGAGAATAAGTATCGAACGAAACACTGCAGCGTTAATAAAGGAAAATGTATTGACAAATAATTAATTAAAACCAGTAGAAACCTCCATCTGCATAGAAGCTAAGATAAGACAAAATTGTATTACATTTCCTAGATCATGACTGCTTTAATAAGATTGTAATAAACAAGAATAACCTACTCACACATAAGACATACGTTACTCAATTGTTTTAAAAGAGATTACGTTATTTGATTAAGACTATGAACTATGAAATCTTTCGAAACTAAAAGACTTGAGTATTTGAAATTAGGCAACTTGAACTCTTGGAAAGGAATGTTGTTACTTGACTTTAAAAAGGAAAGTGTTTTGGTTAAAAAGAAAGGAGGGCATAATATTGCCTTAGTTGATTTAAAAGGAAAGCATGGTATTATCTTAATCTGTCTTAAAAGAGCGTTTAAAAGTTAAGGTCGATTCTATCGAGTCCCAGGAGATGGGCCGAGACATGTATTCCATACGATTCCTATCGAGTCCCATGAGATGGGCCGAGACATGTACGATTCCTATCGAGTCCCATGAGATGGGCCGAGACATGTATTCCATACGATTCCTATCGAGTCCCATGAGATGGGCCGAGACATGTACGATTCCTATCGAGTCCCATGAGATGGGCCGAGACATGTATTCCACACGATTCCACCTCGAGTCCCATGGGATGGGCCGAGACATGTTATACGTATCATACGATTTATCTTTGCGGTGAGAGCGAGTTCCACGCACGAGGATGACTTTGAGGGAGTAAGTCCCTGCCTTGACATGACTACTTTTATGTTGTAAACTGTAGTTTGATTATCATACATGCCTCCTGTTTTATATAAACTGTCATGATTTCATTTACAGTATTTTTTCCAGTTTCACATACTTGGTACCTGTTGTATTGACCTCCTTCGGGGGGCTGCGTTCATCTGCGGTAGGTACACCCGATTGTTGATCCTCGCCATAAGTCACGATTCGATGTATTGGGAAGCTCCGTTTCTCCGGAGGCTTATCTTTTGGTATGTTTCCCCGAGTTTGTAAGTTCTCGTACATTCAGGGGTATGGCGGGGCCCTGTCCCGTCATAGTTGTTGTAAATCTTAGAGGTCTGTAGTACTGTTGTGGGCAGAGTTGAAAAAAGGGATGTAACTGTTCGGGTTCAAAATTTTATGTATATATACATGCCGAAAGGCAATCTTCTCTTGATAAATTGTTCTCATTCTATAATTGTTTCATGTCTTGTTTTATATTCCGCTGGTTACTCTGATGTTGTATCACTAGGGTGCCTGGGGTAAGGCACCAGTCACGGGCCCGGGATCGGGTCGTGACAAAAGTGGTATCAGAGTAGTTAATCCTCGGAAAGTGTCTACAGACCGTATCTAGTAGAGTCTTGATTATCGGTGTGTTGTGCACCACCAATAATCGAGGCTATAGGATATTTAGGATTGGTTTCCATTCTTCCCACTCGAGATCGAGCCTTAGAGTCGTATTATAAGTTGGACCCTCGACGTATTTCGTTTTTACGATTATGCCTCGCATGCGACAACGTAGGCCCATATGGGCAAAGCGATCGAGAAGCTAGTAGGATACTGAGAGAAATGCGAGCGCAGCAGTCATTACCGAGATAGTGCTTGACGGCGAGTTTTGCAGCGCCCGCCCAGCAGATTTAGAGCGCAGCGATGGCTGCTGAGACCTGATACACGAGCCTCGGTCCACGGCTGGATCGGAGGAGATGGGTTACAAGGAGATGGCGATTATTGGCGGGATAGTGGCAAGCACGAGGATAAGCTGGATCTGTGATTCGTCTGCCGGTAGTACCGTAGTTCACCCGAAGCGAATAGTTTGAGATCTGGGACTTTCCGAGTTGCGCGCCCGGATATTTTATGGATCGAGGCACGATGATGATCGCAGGAGTTCATCCGACGATTCTGACGGATCGTAGAGTGATCAAGGCCGGAGGCGAGTCGATGGTCTTAGGTTCGCATCGGCCGCGTGATCTGCGATCGGGTTTGATTCGTGGGAGCCGTCGGGGAAGCGGCGCCTCGGCTATTTGGGGCGAGTTCTCGGAGGCATTTCTCACTTCTTGCCTCCGCGGATGAGGAGGGCGCCGGTAAAGATTTACGATCTTTGAGACAAAGAGGCGTGCGGTTCGAGTACAACGTGAGTTCGACTCATTGGCTCGGTATGTCCCCGTGTTAGTGGCGATATGGAGGGCCAGTACACCGCTACGTCACCGACTCGATGACTACTTGGCGAGCTTGTTCGGGTGTAGCTCTTCAGCCGCGCATGGACATTGCCGCATGCAGGCTTATGCACTTGGGTGTGAGGAGCGGAGAGGTCGACAGAATGACCAAGATCGCAGAAGAGGCGGGACGCGAGGTCCTTTGGTAACTTTCGAGCGGACCGCGTCAAAGCAGGTTACTTATATACCTCCGCCCGATGCAGTGGTCCTCCATGCCTTGGGGCGTTCGGGGTATTCGGGGCTGAGTCGAGCTCCGTGGCTTCGTTCACGGTATACATGGGTTCTAGCGATCGGGTTCATGTTTTCCTCGGTGTGCGATCGGCAAACGTCATCCCGGAGTGTCGTCTTCATGCGGTGCTTGTTTCACTGCGGCCGTCGAGCCATGTGATGAGGACCGTCCTGAAGGAGGATACAGTAGAATGACACTGACCTAGGTCGATGGCGGTGTTCATCGCCTTACATGCTATGCGCGTGCGGTAATTGGGATTAAAGCGACAAAGGGAAAATGAAGCAGATGTTACAGGTATATTCTTACCCCTCTAGAGACTAGTATGCGTTGATGATATGATGAAGTGCTATGTATTATGTTCAGATAACATATTGTTAAAAATTGTGTTTAGAAAACATGGTTAGTTAGAAGGGTAAGATTGGGGACAGGGAAATTGTGAGCCTTAGAATATTATACGTAGAGACCTTAGATGCGAGGCCATCTTGAGTAAAAGATTTATTTTCATGTTGACCTTTATCGGAGTTCATAGTATACGGGGGATATAATTGTGTGATAAGTCCCTGAGTGGTATGAAATGAAAGAGGGTAGTTGAGCTAAGGAGACCGCTAGGTTTTCGTGACTTGATTAGTGAGATTGTTCCGGATCGAGGGAACAAGAGTTTGGCGCGATAGCGGGTCGGGTCGAGGACCGATCGCGGGTCAACCCGCGACCTGTAATGAGGTGGGGTCAGTTCGGGGTGGTGCCGCCAGGTGGTAGGGTCACGAGGACGCTAGGCCCAAGTTTAAATGACCGTTGTACGAGTTCGTGGATGCGTTCGACCAGTAGTCGGGCCGATGAGATCAGCCCATCTTGTCTTTCAGTAAGGACTGTTTACTCGGCGGAGGGTTATGCGAGATATTATATATCAGGAAGGTTGTAAGGCTGCACGGGGTTCCTACTCTTACTTTATGTGACGGTGGAGCCAGTTCTGGCTATTTCTTTTATGGAGGTTTTACGAGCGAGGTTAGGAACTCGGGTGAGTCTCGATGTGCATTCACCCTCGGGCCAGTGTTTTGATTTCAGTGGTAGCAGCGAAGATTATGTGCCTCTTGTTGAGTGAGTATCATTATAGCTACCATTTCAGTATTCGGATGTCGCCTTATGAAGCCTTGTATGTGCGGTAGTGTAGGTTGCCGGTCGATTGGTTCGATGTTGGCAAGGTTCGAATTGTTGGTTCATACTTGATTCAGCAGGATGTAGATAGGGTGAGGCTTATCCAGGAGAGGTTATTGGCAGCTCAGAGTCAACATAAGTCGTACGGATGACCGGCGTCGACACTTGGAGTTCAGGGTGACGTCCGGTCTTTTATGTTGCTATGTTCGGAAAAGTATCGGAGATCCATCCAGAGTGTTCCCAGTTAATGATGACCAAGTTGGAGATAGTAACCCAGAGATTTTGGAAACTGAAGCAATAACAGAAATGTGGTAAGTTTTGAGAAGGAGTTCGAGTGTACGAGGAGGGTACGACCAGTAAGGGAAGAAGCGAGCATGTGGTAAGAGAATAGAAGTGATCATTTCTTTTGTAAAGTGAAGGTGCGAAGGGAATATCTTTTAGACCTTTGGTGGGAGCTTTTGTTATGCTAGAGGTGATTCCTCGTGGACTGGGGTTAAGTAATTGCGCGTATGTTAATTTGTGGCCAGGTGTGGCATTGGCAACTTGTTTAAGTTAAGAGGAACTTATCATTATCTCAGATCGAGAAGGAACATTCGGACGAATATTTCTAAGGAGGAGAATGTTATACCGTATTTCGGAGTATATGCGTGAGGACGTCGTCAAAAGTTTAAGCCTTAAGTTAGGCAAGGGACGAAAATTTGTGCACAACCCCCGAAAAGGATTGTTTTCCGCCGAAACGTTTTCCAAACTTTGCGAAGGGAAAATTACGGTTGCGACATTAATAATTTTTGCGGATTTTTCCAAGAGATGAAATATTTTGGACCAACGAGAGGGTGACACTTGTCACCCTCAAGTGGACGGCAATTTGGACGATCTTGGCATGATTTTGTGGCCTAAAACTTGGGTCAATGTTTGGTGAGTGATTTGTGGAGTAGATGGCTAGGGTGCACTTGCCCAAATCCCCACCCTCCACTTGCCCTCCACTTGCCTTAATCTTGGCCATTGAAGGCCCTATAAATACCCCCCCTTAGTTGAAGACTTCTTCATCCACAAAATGATTTCTAAGTCTTAAAATCCCTCTCCCCCTTTAGTTGAGGTTCTCGTCCAACTTCCCCTCCCCCTTTGAGAAGCCTTGGCCGAAACATCCCCCCCCCCCTTCCTTGAAGCTTTCGTCCAAAATATCCCCCCCCCCCTTTGGTAGAAAAGTATTCTCCAAGTATTGTTACTATTCCAAAATACCTTGGCCCAATACCTTGTAGTATTCCAAAGTTACCTCTATACTAAAAGCCTAGAAATACTACTATACTTCCTATTAGTCACTAAACGAAACCCTGGGGGAAAATCTTCATAGTTGGTTGAAGTAATTAGTAGAAGTTGTGTAGAACTTCTAAGGGTTTCTTGGAGCGTATTGGAGCGTTCAGAATAGGAGCTAAACCTTGCTCAGGATCGACATATATCTTGGATAATTTTGGGCTTATCGAGGTAAATAATTTTGTCCTTCTATTGTAATTGGAGATTGCATATTGTTGAAGTATAAGAATTAAGTATAAGTTATATACAAGGAAGGTATATAAGAAGAGATTGAACTGTACTTACATAAGACTGTATTTACAGTAGACTTGTGTAGTTTGTGGTGAGGAAGTCTTTGCCAATTTTCATGAGAATAAGGAATCTTGTATCTAGATTTATTCTACAGAGTAGTCTAGACATTGATAGACTTATATAACCGTTATAGGTTGAAGTACTGCGAGTAGCGTATTCTACTCGAATGGTGGAAAAGGCTAGCAGGATTACAGTACTTTGGAGCTATTTGCTAATTGTCGATAATCATCGCGAGGTATGTGATTCTTCCTATCCTCTTGAGCATGATATTTTTAAAAGAATATAATTAGTACGGTAGACGTACGTGTGTTAACTGAACGTGGTTTTACTTCGATGTCTTTTGACATGAGTTTTAAATAATAAGAATCTTGAAGTATTTCAAAAGAATTAAGAATCGTTTTTGAAAGAAGAGTAATACTTGGTTTTGAAAGCTTAAGAGTTATACTAGCTTTATGGGGAGTTAGGTATAACGACTTAAGTGGGATAAAAGGAATGGTTTATTGATTTTAGAAGTTAAGAGACTTGACTTAATTGAATTGATATGAATTTGGTTAAAAAGTGTGAAACCTCCTTCGTGAGTAATGAGTACTTGGTTTTTAAAGAATAATGTTTTACTGATTTCGGAAATGAGAATAAGTATCGAACGAAACACTGCAGCGTTAATAAAGGAAAATGTATTGACAAATAATTAATTAAAACCAGTAGAAACCTCCATCTGCATAGAAGCTAAGATAAGACAAAATTGTATTACATTTCCTAGATCATGGCTGCTTTAATAAGATTGTAATAAACAAGAATAACCTACTCACACATAAGACATACGTTACTCAATTGTTTTAAAAGAGATTACGTTATTTGATTAAGACTATGAACTATGAAATCTTTCGAAACTAAAAGACTTGAGTATTTGAAATTAGGCAACTTGAACTCTTGGAAAGGAATGTTGTTACTTGACTTTAAAAAGGAAAGTGTTTTGGTTAAAAAGAAAGGAGGGCATAATATTGCCTTAGTTGATTTAAAAGGAAAGCATGGTATTATCTTAATCTGTCTTAAAAGAGCGTTTAAAAGTTAAGGTCGATTCTATCGAGTCCCATGAGATGGGCCGAGACATGTATTCCATACGATTCCTATCGAGTCCCATGAGATGGGCCGAGACATGTATTCCACACGATTCCACCTCGAGTCCCATGGGATGGGCTGAGACATGTTATACATATCATACGATTTATATCTAGGCTGGCGGTGAGAGCGAGTTCCACGGGCGTGAGGATGACTTTGAGGAGTAAGTCCTGCGCCCGACATGACTACTTTTATGTTGTAAATCGTAGTTTGATTATCATACATGCCTCACTTTATATAAAGCCGCCATGATTTCATTCTGATATTTTTCGATTTCACATACTTGGTACTGTTATGCGACCTCGCCCTTCGGGGTTGCGTTCATGCCGCAGGTAGAGGTACACCAGTTGTTGATCCTCGCTCATAGGGTCACAGTTCAGCGTATTGGGAAGCTCCGTTTCTCCGGAGGCTTATCTTTTGGTATGTTTCCCCGAGTTTGTAAGTTCTCGTACATTCAGGGGTATGACGGGGCCCTGTCCCGTCATAGTTGTTGTAAATCTTAAGTGCAGAAATCGTTGTGGGCAGAGTTGAAAAAAGGGATGTAACTGTTCGGGTTCAAAATTTTATGTATATATACATGCCGAAAGGCAATCTTCTCTTGATAAACTGTTCTCATTCTATAATTGTTTCATGTCTTGTTTTATATTCCGCTGGTTACTCTGATGTTGTATCACTAGGGTGTCCGGGGTAAGACACCAGTCACGGGCCCGGGATCGGGTCGTGACAATTATCTTTAGTATGTTTTATGTATTTTTGTGAGTCTAATTTTTTTTATGGGTCATGTATGTTGTAGTTGCTAAAGATATTGAGTGGATAAAGTGGGATACTGTAATGAAACTAAAAGCAACAATCTGTGTGCTTAAGTTAGATATGCCAAAAATTCATGACATCTAATTATTGGGATATGTGTGCTTAGCCTATGTATTGTCAATTATGGAAAGAAAGGTTGAAAATGTCTAAAAAATCTGTTTGCTTGTTATTTAAGGCGAAATAGTTAAGATATACATGTTTAGGGAGATGATTCAGGCATTTCTTTGATAGCTCTTCTTACCGTTCATTACTTACCTTGACATAAATTGTATCACTAGTCAGCCCCTTTGAGCCTAAATAATATCTTTGTTTGACACCCTATGATTCATTTGTTGTGCCATAAGTGATAATTGAAAACTCTTGGAATGAGAAGTGTTGAAAAAGAGAATAAAAATTTGATGCACCCCAATGAAAAAAATATGCAAAAGCTTAAGTTTAGGGGTGCTTGTTATTTATAATACATATCATTCTCTCAAAAGAAAAGAGGGGACAAATAGGTGTGAGACTAAAAATAAAGTCAAAAAGAAGGAAAAAATAGTTGAATGAAAAATGTTTATGGTACATAATTGAGCCTAAATGTCTACTTTTACCTACCCCAGCCTAAGCCTACATTACAACCCTTGAAAGTCCTGATGATCTCTAATGTGTATGTCTATGATTAGTGGAGAATAACAAGTAAACAAGTCTATAGCGTTTTTTTTAAAGATGGAATGAAATTGACATGCATAGGTTAGATGTTTGTATTTCAAGTGATTATGATCTAATTGAATTTGCGAAATATCTAACTTGAAATTCTAGATTGCTAAATATTCATGCTATGTATATTCTAACATATTATCTCAACTTTCATCCATGATTTTGAGAAAGCATTGTTATAGCATCCATTTCATAGAGTCTTTGTTTTTATTTTTTATTCTTTGTTTAGTGTTTTACTCGAGGGCGAGTAAGTTTGGGGGTGTTTGTTGAATGTATTTTATATACTCTTTTGAGTCCTTTTTAGTTAGTATTTCACTCTTTTATTTTGCGTTTAGTATAATGTTAGGTGTGCTTTTCTTTCGGTTGTGTCACAGCGGTCATAAAGGAGAAGATAATACTTTTAAGGATGAAATTACACAAGAAAAGCCCAATAAATAAAGCCTAAGAAGTGCATAGCGCCAAGCAGCGCCATGGCGCCAGAATGCAAGGCCATGGCGCTGGAAGTTCAGAGAGCTGCATGAATTTTGGCGCCACGGCGCCGACTCGGGAACTGGGACAAAAAAATTGACTTTTCAAAGGGTAAAAGAGTCTGAAACGTGTTTTTGACATCTATAGGACCTAGGGATTATTCTTAAAGGAGATATATACTTTGTGGAGGCTAAGAAGGAGGCTACAACACAAGATTGGAGACAATGCTTGTTCAAGTTCTTTTTCTTTCCCTTATTTTATTTCAGTTCATGTTGGATTGTAAATTAGTTCTTGACATGACAATGTTTAGGAACTAATTACTTTAGTAGGGTTTTCCGTCGAATCTTCTTGAAACTCTTTCATATAGTTAATGCATAGTTATTGACTTCTTCTTTAGCATATTAAGATCTATTCAATATTGTTGTGATTGCTTGATAGTTAACTGGTCATTAATTGTCATCAGTTATATGATTTCGAAACAAAAGTCTGAAAGGTGAGAATTAAATATGCTGTAATTGTCTAGACATAGGTTAAAATCGTGGATGAAAGTACCCCGATACTTGTGTAGTATTTAAGGTTATTGTTCTTAATCCTCCTGTGTGGTAAAATTTATCATAGAAATATAGCAGGTTTCTGCACAAGGTTGAGCTCTTGTATGTCCTAACGGTAATATAATGACAGATTAGTTAACCTGATATCTTAATAAGAAGAAGAATCATTAACGTTGCATTAACACGCGAAAGAGTGGATAGTTGAGGAGATTAGAAGTCCTATTTCCATCATAACTGTTTTAAACCCAAAGTATTATCAACTTTAGTTTATTTTCTGCACTTAACTTTAATTCTTAGTCTAAAACCCAAACTAAAGAACGCCAACCAAATAAATATCATAGAATAGATAACCGATACTTGACAACCAGTCTATGTGGACGATAACTCGGTCTTACAGATCTTTATTACTTGAACGATACATACACTTGCGTAAGCATCTAAAAATATCACAACAGTTGTACTCAAAAGAATTTCATAGAATTGGTCACTCTAATAACAGGCAATACATGTCCCAAAATCTGTTTCATAGACGTTGTTGATCAAGCTGGTTTGAGTCTAGCCCAACAAGTCTGTAATAACCAAGAATGGTATAGTATGTCTGTAGCCAAATGAATGATATATTTGTAATTCGTGCATCTATGTCATCATAGATTATGACGTATTAAATAGAAAGTCATTCAACATCTAACGAAGTTGAGAATATTGACATCCATCGACATAAACCCTCAAATTGAACGTGAGGTAGCCAAAGAGGAAAAATCACCTTTCCATTTCGTCAAAGGATTAGCGAAAGAAACACCGCTCCTCTAAAACTTAGTCACACCTACATGAGTGATTTAAAGCTTGTACAAAATAGAAGGGGGAGACAAGTACTTTGTGACCTTCATTGACGATGGTACAACGTATTGCATCTTTTGTTTGTTGAAAAGCAAAGATGAAGTTGTTGAAGTAGATAAGTGCTACAAAGAAGAAGTTGAAAATCAACTAAGCATACAGATTGAGGAATTCGTAGTGATAGATGGGGAGAATGTGAAACATCATTTATCAAATGATTGTCCCTCACTCACCTCTGTCTAACGGTGTTAGCGAAGCACTAAGTTATACGCCCAAAATATATGGGGTAAGCCGATCCTTACACTAATGTGATTCTCAATAGAACTCCACATAAGGATAAGGATAAGGATAACCTTCCATGTGAAATATGGAAATGATCCTATATACAAATGTTGTGATGTGGGATAACTTGGTAGAGGTTAGAATACCGAAACAGGTCAAGTTGGACCTAAGATTGTAGATTGCATATCCACTGAATCTGCAAATAACAGTAGTGCTTATTGCACCTTTGGTGCCAAAAAATATTGAATTCTTTGAAGATAACTTTCTTTAAGAAGGAAAAAGAAGTAATTGCTCGAGGTTAACAAGAACTCGCGAGTGACTGACTGTCCGAAACTAGACGTTTCAGATCTACAGGACTCTGAAGTTGTTGACTGTCCGAAACGTAATGTTCCAGATCTACAGAACTCAGGGATTCTAGAGGTTAAACAAAAATAGAGCAAAGAATGGAACGAAGTCTTGTTACAGGCCTTCTAGCTTGTATGATTAAAAATGAACCATGGACAATTAACAAAGAATTGTCAACTCCAGAAGCACCGCTTTGAAAAGAAGCTACAGAGAGAGAAATAAAATTCCATTAGATAAAACCATACGTGTGTAATGGTTGACATTCCTCTGGGAAAAGAACCTTTGGGTTGTAAAAGTGGAACTCAAATTGAGTGTGAAGTAGATGGATCTACCGACGAGTATAAGGCCTCGGCTAAGTTGACACGTGCTCCCCTGTGAGTAGTTTAACTTCCAGGGCCACTGCAGTCTTGCGTGACATAGATGTTAATACAACCTTTCTAACCTGAGAGTTAGTTTTGTGGATTGTTGGGCTTCTTCCTGAACTTCCATTTTGGTCCCTAAAATGTTTACATTTTGGTCCTGAAAGTTTCAGATAAAACGGAAATAATGAATCTGACTACAGAAATATTGACTCTGAAGTTACAAAGCCAACAGTTGAAAAACTGATAGTCTGGAAGTGGGAGAAGAAATTAATGTGGAACAACCCAAGGGGTATGTGGTTCCAGGGAGAGAGAAGGAAGTCTGTCAATTTGTTAAATCTCTATACGAGCTGAAACAGGCCCAAAGCAATAACACGAAACATTCGACAATACTCTATTATCGAAGGGTTTTTCATGTGTGTGATAAATGTGTCTACATAAAAGGAAATTCTGACTCATTCGTCATGATATGCCTTTACATAGACGACATGTTGATCACAAGAAATAGTCCTAGTTTGATCTTAGAGACTAAGAATATATTGAAACAAAATTTTGATATGAAAGATATGGGCATCACATATGACATCTTAGGAATTGAGATTTCTAAGACATTTGACGGACTGCTCTAATTCCAAACTCATTTGTGATGTATTTGACAATCTTGTTGAAGTCACTTATAGATATGAATAATATAATTGATTGGAATCACATTGCACTCGTATACCAGGAGCGATATGCGCAAGTCACATATAGTTCAATGTATTTTAAACAATACAAAAGATCTGGTATCGGCTCACAAAGTAGATCAGTTGAACTAGGGTTCACTCATGATTCTGGAAATAATCGATAGAAGGGAGTTAAATCGGATATGATGATATATGAAATATTTGCTTATCTACGGATTATGGAATTCTGGATGTCTATCGATTCTGGGAGAACACAGTGATGCAAACTGGATATCAGTCTTGAAGAACACCAAAATCCGCTAGTGGATGTGTATGGTGTGTCTTTGAAAATCCTCTAAGCAAACTTGCATCGACCGATTCGTGATGGAATCAGAATTTATCGCTTTGGACAAAGCATGGAGAGAAGTTGAGTAACTTCACGACCTCTTAGAGGATGTCCCTTATAGGAATAAACATGTCCCTTCGTCAGTTATACACTGTAGGGAACGGATGATGGTGTCTGGACATATATGTCAGAGACATAAGACCGTATGGCAGTTGATCGTCATGGGTGTCACTTTCTTGATTATTAATCGAAGGATATAGCAGACCTTTTAACTAAGAGACTATACGAAGATCAAAAGTTCTGCATGTCTAGGGGAATGTGTGTAAAACCCAAATAATAAGAACTGATATGGTGGATACCCAACCTTACTGACTGGAGATCCCATGAATTAGGTTCATTGGAAAAATTAAATCGTAAAGGTTCAGTTGAGCGTTTCGGTGGAAGCAAGAGCACTTCAGATGATGATTTCTATAAAGAAACATGAGTCCAAAGTCGTTCTTGCGATAGACCTTAAAGTGCTACCTGCATGGTGGGTAGAGGTTAAGTTTTCAAAACCTTTAATGATCCTCAACGGTTGAGGTTAGGTTTGGAGAAACTTTTAATGGTGCCTAACACTTGTGAAGTGGGGTATAGCAGGATACCTTATAGGAGATCACCTATTTAAGTACGAGGACATGCCGTCTCAAAAGAATGCACTTAAGAATTCAAGTGTGTCCACGACCACAACGGATAAAACATTAAGAAGAACAGAGTAAGGAAAGTTGTGTTGGTACCGTTGTCTTGTCTTACACTAAACACTATTGGTTCAAGACATCATGTTCACTGCACAGTAAGTAAATCTGATGGTATTCAACTATGGAAGGTTCAAAGCTACGACTACTTTTTCATATGCAACATCGATCCGCCAAAAGATTGCTCGAAAGACACATTGTGAGTGCGCCAAAATCTCTTTCAAGAGGAGATTATTGGAAATTTACTAATATGGAATTATGTTTAACTCATTATTTATGACTCGAACAATTGAGGTCTCGCACGTCGTAAATGTCATTTTCACACACGTGCACTCGTAATTTCAAGTATCGTAAATTTTATTAGTGAAACAGATATTGGTACGTGAGTAAAAATTTGAGACATAAAATGATGTATGGTCGTTGGATAAATAACGCATGTTCCACATTGGTAAATGAAGGAAGAAGTGTTCGAAGTGTAAGATGAAATAAGTCGAAAAGTTTTGCGAAGCCTCGAAGGGTCGTGATGCAACCCATTGGAACTAGGCCGTCGGAGCCGCGGCTCCAACTGGCCAGCGTCGCGGTGCCATATGGGCAGTGGCTCTACTGAGCTGCGGTGCCGCGACTCTAATGTTGCAGCATCGCGGCTCTTTCCGGACAGTGTTTGTGCGACGAAAGTCCAAAAGTTTGGCTGATTATGGGGACGTTTTGGAGCATTCAAATGTCAGTTGTTTCTTCATAAATCAACCATTATTTGGTTGCATTACTTGGTGAATTAAGTGGTCATTACATGACACTTAAATGACCATTACATGGGCATTTGAAGGGACATTCTTACACTAGTATAAATTTAGGCCTTTTGCTCAATTGTTCATCACACCACAATCAGATTTTCTGAACTTCTTCCTCTCTAAGCTCTCTTTCAAAAACTTAAGGTTCTTCTTTTAGTAAACACTTGAGTTTCATTTGCTAATTTTTTTCATGATATTTTATCTTGGGAGACAGTTGCCCATTAACGTAAAAAGATATATATGAGACAATAATGTCTTAAGGACAGAGTGCTAACACTCGACTCAGCACAGTTGTAACAAGTATGAATTTAGTGTCTCTTGGTTTCAGGTTATCAAGATCGAAGAGCTTGTTGAAATTGGAACGGAGATTAAAGAAGGAAGATTCAAGAACGTTGATCAAGATCTCAAAAAAGCTTGTTGTAGCCACAACACTTGTTTACAAAAAGCTTGTCGCTATTATACTCTTTAATAGTTTATCCTTTCGAAACACTTGTAATAGTTGTGTTTACTATTCCCGTACATTCATTGTTATCCAACAGGTGATAGTTCAGGTAGAAAACTCGCAAAAAAATGAAAATTAAGATAGTTTGTTTTACCATTATCTCAATTATTAAATCCAAGTTTCTCTTTCACCTATTTTTATATATATGATATAATTAGATCTTACTACACATTGGATATAGTTCATTTTATAAACCTTATGTTCAAAAACTATCCATTTTAATGAGTGTGCTTGGGGTAATATGTTCATTCCAATTTACTTTTTTGAAATATTAAAGGATTTAGCATGTCAGCATATGTTTTATCTTCTTAAAACCAGTGTAAAATGCATCTATATGCCTCAGATATTAGTCACAGCTTACTATAACTATTATTTGTTTTTGCTATCATGACGGAGTGGTGGTGCAGTTGGCTAGTGCGTAGGTCTCATAGCTGTTTAGTGATCATGAGGTTGAGAGTTCAATTCTCTGTCGCCCCATTTAGGCATTTTAACTGTGCAAATATAACCATAAATACTAAAGTGAAGCACTTTAAAATTCTACCAAACACATATCAACGGGTTTTAACCAAAATAGTCCCTATTTTTTGGAATAGGTCTATTTTTGACTTGTTAGATATATTCATAAACATTTTTAATCCCTTAAATTTGCTAAAGGGAAGCATTTTTTATCTAGCTAACAGGGGCGGATTTACATGGAGGGTGTTCGGCAAAAAATTACGATGTATATATATGATAGATTTTATGTGTTGATGTAAACATATTAACTTTTGAACAAATACAAAATGTTAGCTCAAGTGGTCCAGGGTGTTTAAAATTGTCTCAAAATTCAGGGGCGGATCTACGTGCACAAGGGAGGTTGTTCGGAAAAAAAAATCACAGTGTTGTATAAGGGAATGAGGATGATGTGCTTGTTCAAAAGTGAAAACTAGCACTGCAAAAAAAAAATCAAGCTTGTTCAATTGAACAAAGGAGCTCCGCGCCTGTCTCCAACATCCTAGATTTAATTCTTAGAGACAATATTATTTTTATATTTAGCTTTTGTTATTTTTTTCGAACACCAGAATGAAAATTATGGATCCACATCTGCTAGCTAATAGAATAGGGCTAATTTGTGGTTCAAACAAGCAGTGAAAACACATGTGCATCTTACGTGACTTGGTAAAAAATGAAGACTAGCAGCAAAATCTTTTCCACCAGTTCCCCACTATTCACATCACTCCCATATCAGAAACTATCAACCCTTACACAAACAATATGATCCAGCATTATCCAATGCATAGTTTTTCATAGATGGTGTATTACCCTGCAAAATATATTGGATGAATGGATCTGTATGAGTATAGAGTGATATGGCTTCTATGAAATTTATTACAACACTCATGAAAAGCAGGCGGGTGTATGACCTGTGTTAGCCCAAGCTGCAACAAACAACAAAAAATTGAGGGTATAATATGATGAATAATAACATAACTTACAATAAGAATATTTTTAGAAGTTATCAATTTCACCAATTATTCTGTAAGTTAAATCTTATTTGATCTATATTTGTTAGAGTTCAAAAGGTACCAGATGAATTCATTAATACCCAAAATTCAAGAATATTTAGTTTCTTTCCTCATTACTATTCACTTCGATTTAATTTGTTTGTTTGGTTTTGACTTGAATGAAGTTTTTAAAAGTAAATAATATTTTTGAATATTATGGTCTTAAACTAAAGATATGTAAAATGTATCAAAATGCACTTTAATCTTGTAGGTCTTAAACATGTCATGTGACAAGTTCAAATTAAAAAGTTGCAAAAATGCATTCTATTTTAAACAGACTAAAAAGGAAAATAAGACATAAATTGAAACATAGGAAGTAATATTTATTTTGTATGCCTTTCGAAATATGTGGGAATGGTTGAGAATAACTAAAGAGGAAAGTGTGTCGGAGGTAGTATAATTAATATCAATTACCTATGATTCTGGTTACTAATTCTTAATATACTATGATTCTTAATTCTTTGACAAGCCTCGTGATATTCGATCTAAAATGCATATATTTATTTATTGTTGGTCTCACATTTTAAAAATTTTAATTGTCTTTCGAGTATTAATTATAGAGATTTGTGTTAATATTATAGTTTTACAATATAAAAATAAAATGGGGTAAAGATGAAGAAATTTGAAACAAAATTTAATAAATTAATCCCCCCTCCCAGTGGAAAACAAATAAAAAAAAGGAAGGAAAGAAAGAAGTTAAGAATTGGGAAAGTAACGTGCAAGTGCAAAGAAAAAGGACGCAGCAACAATTTGTTCACTGGACAGAAGCCCAGGCGCGACGCGCCCATGTCCAGCCGATGGAAAATATTTCAGAATTCTTGTTGGATTAGGTTATTTTATGGGCCTTTTCTATCCTTATAAATTAGATTGTGATATTAATGATAAAATCAACAGGCTGAATTAATTATTGGGTTATTGAATTAATGACATGGGTTAATGGATTATTCGCTCGGATATCGAGTGGTGTCATATGATTATTGAGGTATCGGTTCGGATCTCGATTTGACCACTTTTGTTAATGGGTGAATCGATAACCCGTTACATTTATACCATTTCATATATAGAGTCATTTGAAGTTATTTCCACTATTTTACTCTTCTTTCATTCCTCTTGTATCCATTAAAATTGGTCGGGTTCTCTGGCTTAGATTTCACAAATTGGTAGCTTTAAGAGTTCTCTACTTCGATCATATGCTTTAGATTCTTGCCTCAACTGGACGGACTATTGTGTTGTGTAATGTAACTTAATGTCTCTTGGTTCATTTTTTATTCAAGTTTATTTACGTCCTTCATATTCCAATTTGATAATTTTGTTCAAAGCTACTTTCATTTTTAAAAATGGGTTCTTTGTTCTTGAATTTTTTTTGTGTGAAATCTTAACGTTTAAACCGATAACCGAACCGATAACAATAAAAAATCGAGTAACCAATATCATAACGGTACTTTAACGGTTTAACATGTCTACAAATCGATAAGTTTAACAGATAACTTTCAAACTCGAACCGAACCACCGGATACACGACCCTACTATAAATGGACTACGAGACACAATTTTTAAACAACTTTGGGATAAATTGACACCCTGAGTTCAGAACCTTTAACCTAGAGAGAGCTTAGAGTCGCCGTGAGCCGGAGTTATTTGATTTTACCTTTTTCTTCTCTTTACTATTAGTTTTTATGTTTCTTTATATGAATTGTGATTTCTTCCATGTATATGCGGAGCTAAACTTCGCGTTCTAGGATTGTGGTATAGCCATGAATATTGACGTTTGACGATTATTTCTATCTTAATACGAGTTGTTTATTTTGATTGTTTCTTTAATTCTGTTCATAATTGCTTGATTGTTTGGCCAACAGTTAGGTTCTATGAACTATTTAATATACACGCTTGGGAAATATATTGTTAGATTAGAGAATTATTAAATAGGGTGTGATATGATTATCCCTATATTTGGGCTAGGATTTGTGGCCAAAATAAGAATATACCTAGACACCACATTCAATTAAATACCATGGACGAATTGCGTTTTAACAGGTCAATTTCATAGGAATATAGACATGAACTATTTTGAATCGGCGAGTAATAGTTCGGGAGAATACTATGAGATTAATAATTCAGTTAATTAACAATCATCAATAAGTTGGATTAAGATGAAATAGTTTGATAACTCAATAGGATTGGTGAACCAACCGCAACTATGAAACATTCATCTCATTGATAACATATAAACCCTCTCTTTCTTGGTTAAAGTGTATTACTTGTTTTCTTTTATTTGTAGATAACTTATAATTATAACCCTCGAATTTTTTCACTTGTTTAGAGAATTAGAGTTTTTTTTAATTTAGATGACGGTTAATCACAAGTCCTTGTGGGTTCGACATCTGATTTTTAAAATTATTATATTGCTTGTACGATCATATATACTTGTATGTGCATTTGGGAGCAACAAATATTTTTGCGCCGTTACCGGGGACTTAGAAATTAATTATTTATCTAGATTAGACTCTTCTTGTTGTCTATAAAAAAATTAATTTTATTTTATTTATTTTTGTTTAATATTTTTAGTATTTTTCTTGACATGACATCTTAAAACGAAAATGGATCGAAGGTTGTCTTAATTCTTATTTGCCATCCCTAAGCCTCTTTATGATTCTCCTGTTGTTTGTGATGTTGACAGGAGTAATGAAATGGAGGATGCGAAAAATCTTGCTCGATTCAGCGATTTTGTAAAATAAATGCTTGAGATGAGCACAATAATAAGAGAGCGCTCTGCAGAACAATGGAAATCCATAGAGAAGATTCATGCCAAACTCACAGAGATACAATGACAGACTGAAACTTGTAACGATCTGCAAGTTACATGATTAGCCAATACCCAAGACAAACCTCAAACATAAGAAGAGAGTGAGTTCCCATAAGGAAATAACTTTGAAGAAACAGAGATAGTGAGTCAATCTTGACTTGAGGAATAAACTCAACAAATACAATTTCACAGGTTTCTCCGTGATGGTCTTACAAACATGGGGATACAATTGATAGAAGATAGGGATGAGCTGATATGTTGAGGGAGGCAACCCAACATGTATTTTTTTTTTTATTTAGTTTTTATAGTGTCACATTTTATTTTATTTATTTTGCAGATTAGGGGAAGTCTGAGTACCCAAAATTGAAAGTTGAGGAGCATGTTTGAGTTACAGTGTGGGGTCATGCCGATCCTTGATGTTGAAGATCATGTTGCTCTCTAGGCCCTAGAGGGTCTCAGGGGAGTATTTCTCGCCCTTGTTTTAAATTTTCTCTACTATACATGCATTGAGGACAACACATATTATTAAATGTGGGGTGGGTTCTTTCGATACTTTTGAAGTCGAGGATGATTATGCCATAGGAATTGTTTTTAGTAGTTCTTAGAGTCTTACGAGTCTTAGAAAAAAAAATCAAGAAAAAATTCAGAAAGATTTTATTTTGGGCTATCTTTTATTTTTTTGTTTAGTCATTTATTTTTTTCTCATTAGTGGCATAAATCATCTACCCTTTTGGTTTTTCTTATGGCCTCAGTTCTTTTTCAATGGGGGGTTTTTGAACTGGGTAAATTTTTTATTTTTAAGGATAATTTTTAGGAGTAGTAAGAGAGGGAGAAGAAAGACATTTGTGACTTGTTTGATACTAGAATATTTAGGGCTGAGCTTGAGTAGTACTTTCCAGTGAGTGCTTGAGTGTTAACATAAAATAACAGACTTTTTGACACCTAAGCTCAGGGTTGTGACTTTGTATATAGCTTATTCTTATTTTGTAGTTTGCTAGGATCATGTTTGTCTTAGAGTAGAATTGACTCATCTTGATTGATACTTGTGCCATGTGTGGTGAGAATTTCTTGCATATTTCATGATTTGCATCTTAGACTAGAACTTGCCCGACATATTATTGAAGCGAAATAAAAAGTATTGCTCTGTTTAGAAGACGATGATCGACTTTCTTTGATATGTCCTGTGAATTTTAGTATTTTCAGATATTGTACCAATAGTTAGCCTTTTGAGCATGTAGCCTTTTGTTTGGTAGTCGTATTTTTGGCTTGATCATTTTGTTTGAATTCCCAATTTTTGCACCCTGCTTTCTTGAGTAATGTAACTTAGACTGTGATATTAATTGGTAAATCTGAAGAAAATGGATGGCCAAGTGTAAAAGGTGACTAGTGATAGCTGTAAAGTGGTGAAAAGGCCCTCTTAAAAAGAATATGCCATGAAAAAAAAGATTAAAAAATTGCTTGAAAAAATGATTGATATGTTCTTGATATGAGGAAAATACTTGTGAAATAATTGATGAAGAGAGTGCATAAAAATAAAGTTAAGAGATGAAAATAATGAGGAAGTCTAAAAGTGCAAATTGGTTATGGAAGTGTAAGTCACTATTATATAGTTTTCCTACCCGCCCCCTAGCCAACATTTAAAGTCCTATTTGATTTTATTCGAGCGCGCTTAATTAGTGGAGATGTCCATAATGGGAAAAATGATTCTTTGTGCATATATATGAATTTCTTTTTGAGACCGAGAGTTAGGTTTTGATGCTAAGTCCTTAAATTACGTTCGATTCTACGATTTGAGAATGTGGATTGTTTCTTCTAGTGAGGTCACTTGTTTCATGATAGATATGTGATGTTATTAGATTTCTTTGACAGAGTAGGTGAGCGAGTTGAAATTTGATGAGTTAGAGCCCAACCCTGAGGTTGAGAGGTTAGAAGTTTGTTATTTGTTTGTATATCTTGTATGATGATCAGGAAATATATATTTGACGGTTTGAATTGCTATAGGTCCTAATTGTTGGTATCAACCAAAATGATGGTGTTCCGAGGTTTGATTTAATTAGAGTGGTTTTAAATGCTTACTAGAGGACGAGCAAGCGTTTAAGTGTGGGGTGGTGATGTTCGACCTAAAATGGATATATTTATTCATTATTTGTCTCACATTTTAGTACTTTTAATTGTATTTCGAGTATTAATTATAGAGATTTGTGTTAATATTATATTTTACAATATATGAATAAAACGGTGTGAAGATGAAGAAATTTGAAGAAAAATTGAATAAATGCGGAATTAAAAAAAAGAGTGGGAGAAAAGGGGGGGACACCATTATGGTGTTTGGCCCCTCAAGTACACAAATAAAAAAAGGAAAGAAAGAATACGCTGATAGTGGCCCAGTGGCCGTTAGTCAAATTTGTGGCCTTATGGTCACAAGTTCGATTCTCGGCGGATACATTCTCCGAGGCATATGCCTCGTATTAAAGTCTGGTAACTTAATCGCGCGGGCATGTTGCAGTGTGGGTTTGATTCCATCCAGAAAAGACCTGTTAGGGGGTCAGATCTTGTAGCATTGATCCGTTGGTAGCAATCAGACACTGAATGCGGGGTGCACATCCCGCGATTTACCCGGCGGTGGCGGCTAAGGACGGGTTCCATCGCCTCCAGGAGCCTAGTACCAGTACTTGTGCAGGTACTAGCGATATGAGGGTACTAAGGCCACCCCGAGACCTGGATTATCAAAAAAAAAGGAAAGAAAGAAGTTAAGAATTAGGAAAGTAACGTGCAAAGAAAAAGGACGCAGCAAAAAATTGTTCACCGGACAGAAGCCAGGTGCGACGCACCCATGCCCAGCCGATGGAAAATATTTCAGAATTCTTGTTGGACTAGGTTATTTCATTTGGACCTTTTTCTACATCTATAAATGGTCTATGAGATGATTTTTATATAATTTTGGAATAACTTGAGACCTAGAGAGTTTAAAGCTGTTGTGGAGGCCGGAGTTATTTGGTTTTACCTTTCTTTTCCTTACTATTAGGTTTTGTGTTTCGTGGAGCTAAACTCCGCGTTCTAGGATTGTGGTATAGCCATGAATATTGATTATTGACGATTATTTATATCTTAATATGATTTGTTGATTTTGATTGTTTCTTTAATTATGTTTATAATTGCTTGATTGTTTGGCCAACAGTTAGGTTCTATCGACCATTGAACTTAGTGAGTTACTTAATGGCTGACATGGGGGTGGAAGTGGGGGGGGGGGGGGTGGGGGTGAGTGGGGGTAGGGAAGCACGTTTGTACAATTTTTTCTTCCTTTTTGTATTATAAATAGAAACATTCTTTTGTATATACGACACACAATCAATCAAACAAATCAAATATTTTATCTATCCTTACTTTATCTTTTACTTTACTTTATCATTTACTGTACTCAGTTGCATTTATGTTTCTTACCTCTTAGTTCACTAGTATCACCGTTCTAACACTTTCTGGAGTAGTTGGGTAACCCAATGCTGGAAATCAGAGTTCCGTTTTCAGCCTGAATTTCTTAAGTTAAAGAATCAATTTATCTCCCGATTCGATCAGCTGACACAACGACAGAAGATATAATTCGGGGTGAGAACAAATTTGGCACGCCTAGTGGGATCATAGGTGAATTAATAGCGAAGTTTGATTCTCCAGGTCAGGATCATTCTTGGCGTATGCGCCTAAGGTCCGGTATGAAAATGAACCTTGAGTCTAGTCCATATCCTAAACAAAATTATCCCAGAAGGAACAACGAACCAACATTCTCCTCGGGTATGCCTATATCGGTTGATACTCCTCTAATTCCTCCATCAACCCAAGTTGTGGAGGACTCCAGCCAATCTTAAGGTCCAAACCAGAATGACCACGTCTTTCATTAGACAACAGATCAACTTGGGCATCCACGACATTATGTACATGTTTCTAAATAATTGGTTGACATTGTGAAGCCTATGGTACATAATGAGGTTTAGCAAGGGAGGGAGATGGAAACCAATCGAATGCGCCCATGAGAATGCTCGGCTTGTTCTGTTATCTCTCTGACGAGCGGTGTTGTTTAGCATGAGACAGTGACTCCTGGTGTTGTTCCTCAACCATATGTGCATTATCTAGTGCCTACTCAGGTGTAGTCGATAGCACATCTAGGAACACAAGCCCAATCGCCTGACAACCAGCACACTGCATGGTCGCTTCCGAACCTTAGGGGGTAAAATGTGCCACCTGACCAAGCGAGTCTGCAGTATGGGCTGATCAACATGGTTCAAAGACCAGTTTAGGCTCCTAACACATTGGATTGCCACCCGTTATATCGTACATTTCTATTAACGACCCTATGATGCAGGAAAATAATGTTGGCCAACCAAATTGGCAATCGATGGCCCCTGACTATGACTTAGCTCGGCTATCTGGCGACGCTGTTTACAATGGGTTACCATTCCAACAGTCATTGTTGATACCCAATCCATACCTTCCAGGAAGCGTAAGAACGGCCAGCGTCTGAGGAGAGCAACCATGAAATACGGGTTCACCTTATTCTTAGGCTCCGTTAGCCATTCCAGGAGCCCAGGTTGCAGGCTTTGGTGGCCACTCCTAATAGAAACAATGGGGCATCACCCCACCTATTGGTAGTGGCCAACAGATCACTTATAATCTTTAAAACCCTGTCTAACAAAGTACAGAATGGAGTCTGCCAGTGCAGAACACCTACCAGCCGAATCCAATCGAGAATCGGCAGAGGACGTCACAACTGGTAAACCCAAAAAATATTGCTAACACCATGCAGAGGTACTTCGACATCCAAATGAAACCTTTGGACATGCCTATTTATAAGAAGCCTTACTCTGAATGGGTAGATCAGATAACACCCTTGCCAAGAGGCTTCAAAACACCGGAGTTTGTCATTTTCTCTAGCGATGATGACATATCCACTATCAAGCACATCGGTAGATTCACCACCCAATATGGCAAGGCTGGCAAAAATAAGTATCATAAGTTACAAATATTCTCTCTCTCTCTAACGGAAACAACCTTTGCATGGTACTCCTCTTTGGCTTCTGATTTCGTACAAAGCTGGGCCGACATGGAGGGTTGCTTCCATGATAGGTTCTATTAGCCCCAACCTCAGGTCACCCTGATTGATCTAACGAATCTCAAGCAATAGATCGATGAATCGACTATCGATTTTATCGAGAGGTTTAGAAAGAAGGTTGGGAAATGCATTGTACACTTCCCCGAATCTGAGTGTGCCCACATGATAATCAACAACATGCACCCTCAGTTAAAGGAGAAGTTGGTAGGATAATCTTGCTCTAACCTGAGCCAGTTAGCCGAAAAGGCTAGCCAAATAGAACAGTACATCCAGGAGAAGGAGCATAGAAGAGCCAACCAAAATTGAGACAACCACTTGATATCCATCATCAAATGGATGAGTTCGATTCAGAGTCAGCCGACTGAACGACATACTCAATGGTGACTAAGATTGTTAGGGGTAAGGTTTACTCTTTCCTAGCCATGAAAGCTGTAAAAGGCAAAGAAACGAGTTCAGCTGATGATAGGGTCGGTTACTCATTTGACATATGGAAGGCAGATCAGATCATTGATCATATGCTCAAAGACAAGTAGATTCAACTGCTTGATGGTCACATGATTCCGCCTGCCAATGAACTCTAAGTTAAGAAGTACTGTAAGTGGCATAATTCATATAGTCACTCTACTTCTAATTATGTGGTCTTTAGAAAGGCGATCCAAAAGGGCATCAAGAAGGAACGGTTCAAACTAATCATGTCTACCGGTCTGGGTTAACCGGTAACCGGACTGATCGACCCGATAATGAACCCGGTCCGATCTGGACCGGTAAGCTTTAACGGATTAGGGGTTGGTTTGGCCCCCAACCCGCACGGGTTATGGTAAAATTCGGTAAGGACCGGACCAGTAACAAAAATCGGTTAATCGATCTGGTCCGGTCCGGTAACTTAAAAAAAATAAAAAATAAAAAATAAAAGGGGTTTTGGTGCCCAACGGTAAAATTACCGTTGGGGGGGGGGGGGGCAACGGTCAGTGGACCATTGGTCTTATTTTTTATTTTTTTTGTTTATTATTTATTAGTTACATTTTTACGCTTTAAAAAATCTATAAATACTTTATATTCTTCTCATTTTTATCACACAATTATTTCTACAATTCTCATACTCTCTTAATTCTCTCTATTATCAATTCTCAATTTATTATTATTATTAGTTTTCAAAGTAGCAAGATGCAAGACTTCGAGCTTCGAATTTCAATTGAATTCTGAATTCCGAAGTTTGGTACACTCGTTTCATTCTGTAATTATTTTATTAAATTATCATATTTATTTGTTGATTATTTAAATTAAATTTTAAATTAAATAATTTATAATGAATAGGCTAAAGAGAATGGGTACATCTATTTTAGGTTCTACTTCAACATCTAATCAAAATGTATATTATGATCAAATGCATGAAGATTTTGGAATAGAAGATAATGAATATGATAATGTTGATATAGATAATATTGTTGAAAATGAAACTCCTACACCTACTAGTGTGCCTTCTGTCGATGTTAGGGCCCGTTTGGTACAACTTATTAAAAAGAGCTTATAGGAATAGAGCTTTTTCAAGTAAAACTTTTATCAAAAAGTTGTTAGGTGTTTGGATGCCAATAAAAAAATGCTTTTGTATAAAAAACAAAAAAGTTGTAGGCCAAAAAAAACTCTACTCCCATTACATAAGCTCAAAATTTGGGCTTATGGAATAAGTGTTTATGACACCCATAAGCTCTACTCATTTTTCAACCAAACACCTCTAAAAATTTCCATAAGCTCAACCAAACGGGCACTTAGTACTACTAGTGGTAGACCTCATTTACCAGAAGTATCGAGTAGGAGAAAAAGGAGTAAAGTGTGGAACTTTTTTGATAGAATTGAAGGCACTGATATAGTTAAATGTAACATTTGTGGGAAAACATATAAACATAAGAGAGGGGGTGGTGATGGGAAGACGGGAACTATATGTAGGCATTTAGTGAAAGATAATTCGACACACTGGTATTCTGTCTCTAATGTAGAAGCCGACCAATAACAACTTAATCCATTAACGGGGAGAGGGGGCTTGTTAAATACGATCCAAAGAAGGATCGTATTGAATTAGCAAAAATGGTTGTCAGAGGTTGTTACCTTTTTCTTTTGCTTCTTCTTCATATTTAATTACATATATTCAAAGAGTATATAATCATTTATTTAAAGGTGTTCCTAATACTACTTGTAGAGCCGATATTTTTAGAATTTAAACTGATTATGTTATTTATTTGCAAGATTTGTTCCCTAACCTTCCATGTCTATTTAGTTTTACTTCAGACATTGGGCATGACGATAGAGATTATTTAACAATTACTTGTCATTGGATTGATGAAAATTTTAAAATGGAAAAACGTATTATTACTTTTTTGTATGACGAGGATCAAAGTCATACTGAAAAATATATAAGCGAAACTATTTGTGTTGTTGCAAAATGTATGAATATTCATAAAAAAATACTTTGTATATCATTTGATAATGCATCTAATAATACTGCTGTTATAGATCTTTTAAAAGCGGAATTAGAACCGTTATTTTCTGATATATTTCATGTTCGTTGTGCTTGCCATATTTATAATTTAATTGTTCAAAGTGGTCTTAATTTATTTGCAACTGAATTATCTCTTGTCCGAAGAGTTGTTGGAGTTATTCAGGGTAATAATAGAAAAAATAGAATAATAGAATTTAAAGAAAAATGTAAAGAATTTAATTTGAGACCAAAATACATGTCAGGTGAGGTTGTTACACGGTGAAATTATACTTATTTATTTTTAAAAGAATTTTACAAGTATAAAGACCTCATAACATATGTTTCAAATGCTCATTGTAAGAACATGATTCATATGTTAACCGATGAACATTGGAAATCAATTTCTGAACTTTTAAAAAATTTACGTAAAATTTACACTGCGACTGTTGAATTTTCAGGATCTTATTACCCAACAGCTTGTAATGGTTTAGCTCATAGCTGAAATTTCATATTTACTTTAGGGTTTAAAATCAAATATAAAATATAAAGCTGCAGTTACAATTATGTTTGAAAAGTTTTAAAAATATTTTTTCCTATTCCCGATATTTATTGTATTGGTGCAGTCTTAAATCTTTCTATTAAAATAATATATTGTCATAATTTTAATATTTAGTTTATATAATTATATGAAAGTAGGTGCAACAGAAACTCCATCTTCAATTGGTTGCATACGTAAATTTGATAGTAATTTAACTAAATTATATGAATATTATGCTACATTATTTGATAACAACAACTCTGCTATTAATCTTCCTTCTAGTTCTGCTTCTGCGTCTACATCTGTAGAATTCAATGAAGATGATGATAATGAATCTTTAGATATTTGGAGCACTTTTACAACAACACAAGCAACCACAAGTCGAAATTGTGATGAGATGCAATTTTATTTACAAAAGCTAACGGAGTCGAAGAAGAACTTTCAACCTTTACAATGGTGGCAGGATAACAAAAGGCAATTTTCGGTACTTGCAGCTATTGCACGAGATGTTCTTAATGTGCATATCTCAACAGTGGCTTCTGAAAGTGCATTCAGCCAAGCACGATACCAAATAGGAGACATGCGTTACTCATTGAGCGGAACCAGATTAGAAGTCTTAGTCTTCTTAAGGAATTTGATCAGATCAGAGATAAGAAATCAAGGATATGTAGACGTTGACGATCCAGAAGATGAAGAAATCGACAATATTTTTGAAAGAGGGAGCACAAGTTACGGTGGAAGCGGGACTGAAATTAATATTCTGGATTTAGAGGCTATGAAACCACAACAATTCAATCAACCTATAAATTACGAAGAACTTATTAAAAGGATACATAATATATAAATAAAATTATTATTACTTCATTATGTACTCTTTTTAGCATTATAAATAATGAAAGTTCGAAAGTTTACATCTTATCATTAGTTTTTATTTTATTGTTTTTTTAGTTGTTAACTTATGTCTTCTAATTTAATAAATTAATAAAAGTATAACTACAATATAAAGTATAAAGTTATAAACTATAAAATACAAAGTTAACTTTAAAATATAAAATCTAAAACTATATTATATTAAATATTTAATTTGAATTTAGTTTACATTTTTGGAATAATATTTTTTTGTACAAGTCCGATCGGATTGACCCGGAACTGCACGGGCCTACCGGAAATCCGGTAAGGGACCGGTCCGGTAGGCTCGATGGTTCGAATCGGACCGCTAACCATCTGGCCCAATCGTTCAATCCGTCACGGCCAACCGTCGGGCCGGATTGAACCGGTTGACACCTATAGTTCAAACTAGCCGACAAGAGTTTGGCTAAAATGTCTATTGATACCGACCCCTTTCGCGTGGTATCAATATCTATGGTATCTTTCGCTAAGTCCGGTGAGTCAAGGGACACTTGATCGGTGTATTTTATATACACTTTTTGAGTCATTTTTAGTTAGTATTTTACTCATTTCATTCATGTTTAGTATAGTATTAGGGTTGTTTTCCTTTCTTTTGTGTCACAGCGGTCAAAAATGGAGAAATGACGAAAAGGAGATGAAATGAGCATAAATGAGATGGAATTGCACACTAAAAGGGCCAAGAAATGAAGTCTAAGAAGTTCCGGAAATTATAGAGGAGATCAGACGAAGTCCGGACGAAAAAAGGACGACGAAACGGAATCCGCCAGAAAAACGTCTCAATGTGCTGAAAGTCCCGAGAGTTGCTGATTTTCAGGCGCCGCGGCGCCAGTCTGCAGGGCCGCGGCGCCGACGCGGGATTTATGAAGTCTGGGCCGAATTTGACATGTTTTCAGAATCCTAAAGGGATTATTTTTCCTACCTAAAGGGATAACTTTTCCTACCTAAAGGGATAACTTTTCCTACCTTAAAACCCTTACCTAAAAGGATTCTAATAACTTTTCCTACTTACAAATCCTTAACCCTTCACCTAAAGGATTCTTGGTCTATAAATAGTCTCTACATCATTAGAAGAATGCATTCTCCATTCCACCATTCACCACTCTACATCCATCCATCCACCAATCCATCTTGTAAATATTCCACAACACAACCCTTGGATGCTAAAGGCTTGGAGACTCGTTCTTAAGTAATTTTCTTTTCTTTCTTTATTTATTTCAGTTTTTATGTTGGATATTGAATTAGTTCTTGTCATGTCAATGGCTAGGAACTAATTCCTTTATAGAGTTTTCCATGTTAAATCACTAGAAACTTATGTTATGAATTGATGCATGTTTATGGTTATTCTTCTTCGTGTTGAGATTTATCCAATAATTGCTTTGAATGCTTGGTAATTAATTGATCACTAATTATCATTATTTATATGATTTCTAATCAAACTTCGAAAGGAGGAGGTTGTGAATATGCTGTAAGTTGGGTAGACATATTTTGGATTGGGGATGAAAATACCTCAATTACTTATGTAGCGTTAATGAGAGGCTTAAAACACCTAATTTTACGCATGGCGCGTGACGGTTAACTAGGTTTTTGGTCTTAATCCTCCTATAGAGTCATCCTTATCACCGAAAGGTAGAAAGAGCAATCTGGGTTGAGTGTTTATATAGCCTTAACGAGTATAAAACGATTTAAAACTCGCTAGCCGCAGAGAAGAAGAACCATAATTCATTGCATTAATAAGTAACATAAGCGGATAGTTGAGGAGACGTGGAAGCCCTATTTCCATCATTACTGAAGTAAACACATTAGTTAAATTAGTATTTATAATTATTAGTTATAAACAACAAAATCAAATATCGGTTACCAAATAGATACCAAAAGATAGATAATTGGTACTTGAACACTAATCCTTGTGGACGATATTCGGTCTTACCAAGACTATATTACTTGTCACGATAACGTGCACTTGCGTTAAAGTGTGTGCAACTTTTCGCGCATCAACACTAAAGGGAAACAACTGATGAGAAGAGTATGGGTTCCAAAGAAACCTACCGAAAGAGAGAAGACCACAAAGACCTTTGTGTTCAACCGGTTAGACAGCCTACATGACGTTCATGACAACATGAAGCTAGCTAAGAGCAATTTTCATGGCCGCCCAAAATACCCGCGAGACTTCGAACGAGAACTTCAGGAACAAACTATGAGGTTAAGAAGGGTCCTTATTGATGCCAGACGTAGGCCTGGGGCCAATACAAATGCCAACCAATTGGAAACCGAGCATGCCTCGAATAGATGAAGAACCACTTCCTAAAATCAAACAAAGGGTTGTCGAGTTTAATGTAAATGATGGTGTTTCATCTTTACGCATCATAGCGAGAAATAAGAATCAGGCGAGACCCCAGATTAAACCAACTGCCAACATAGAAGAGGGGAAATCGTTTGTCAATTAGGCTCCCAAAAAGAAAGAGGCACCACCGAGATTCGCATCCAGAACTTAGAAAAGAAGGAAATGTGCCAAGGCCTTACATAAGATGCAACAGATGTTGCATTTAATTTCCAACACCAAGACAACCGAAAATTAGGAGATTCATGAGTCTGCCGTAGCCGAGGCTATCTAGCGGGCATTCGGCTCAGTTGCTTCAGAGGTAATTACATCTGCAGGAGAAATATGGGGTCAACTAAAACTAGATGAACAACTTCTCAACAACCCGATAGAGAAACCTCGGCAAGAGAACATGGCCCCGGATGGACCTCTAACCGAGGCAATCTCGTAGAGCATACAAAGAGTTCAGTCAGAGAATCCTTAGCCGATCCCCATTTGTCTCCAATAAATGGAAGATGTGAGCTTCTGGCTTGCCGAATTGAATGAAGAAGGAGATTCCATCCTTGATTTATCCAGCCATGGGCTGATTGATGAGATATGGACAGACATTGAAATGGTCAGCCTAATCCCGCTTGGTCAGCCGCTCCTTGCTGGATAGCCTGGAAGGCGATGTTTGCGTGGAAGATGCAGAATGGGAAATAATAGCCGATACTCCGACTAGGGACACTTTAAGCACCGTATTTGGCGCGCCTAGAAAAGATATGGTAAACATCTCAAACCCCTTTACATCAAGGCTTACATTAACGACAAAATGATCAGTCGGGTGTTTGTCGATAATGGGGTTGTGCTAAATGTGATGTCGCTGCTCACCTTGAAGGATCTTAACAAAACAAAGGAGTAATTCATCCCAACTAACATGAAAATGTCTAGCTTTATGGGAGAAGACTCTGAAGTATTGGGGATCCTAGTGGCAGAAATCACTGTGGGCCCTAAGACGGTCAGGTCTGCCTTCTATGTGATAGATAGCAAGCTGTCTTATACCATTTTTCTGGGAAGATACTGGATTCACACCAGTCGATGTCTTCCTTCTACCATGCATCAAAAACTCATCCTTTGGAAAGGAGACACGATAGAAATCATCCCAGCAGATGAAAACCCGTTCAAATCAGTTGTTCACAGCGTAAAGGTTGTCCTCTACTCACCCTATATGTCTCCCATAGTCGTCAAGGAGCAGTATCAAAAAGGGTGGGAGTCATCATCCTCCAAGGAAAAATAAAGGCATTGACGGTTGTCGACCAATAACCAAGGAAGACATATATGAGGCCGATATTACATGAGATATTAGACCCCGATAGGGCAATGACTTCGTAAAGACCCATGCTCTTACACTCAGTTCCTTTGCAGAATAGTTGGTGACCTTGGTTGGCCAGGTGCGTAAGTTAGCTAGACAGCGGTCAGCAGTGAACCAGTCGTAGGTGAGGGGAAGGTCATAGGTTAATGGACTGAGGCGTTGAGATAAAAGAACGCCGCCTTGTTCTGGCCTACCATATGGAGCCAAAACTAACTGTTCACCAATAAGGACTAGGGCATCGGTTAGGTCTTTATCGGCTAAAGTGGTCCCGTATACCTTCTAAAAAGAGGAAAAATAAGCCATGGTATCCGAATAAGAAAAGGGTCGATATTAGGGTTTTTTCTTTGCAGAACGAAAGAAACCGGAGAGGCTTTTAAGAGCGAGTGAATTTTTTTCTCAGAAAGAGATATCGCCTTAAATAGATTTCGATGCGCGACAGGAATTGGGGATTGCTCTTCGAATGCACTATTAGAATACATTGGGACCGATTAGTGGTCACAAAGACGCCTCGGTTGAGGGGAAAACCCAATTAAGAAAAAATTATCATTGCATGCACTAGAGATTAGACGATTGAAGTGACATGCATGACTGTCAGACTGAAACAATAGCTATTTTCGAATACATTAACTCAACAGTCACACTCAAGTTAATGTAGGGGCAATTGTTAATGTTAGGCGTATTTTGTATACGTTTTTTGAGTCATTTTTAGTTAGTATTTTTCCCATTTTTGTTTAAATAAGTGTCGTGTTAGGGTCGTTTTTCTTTCTTTTGAGTCACATCGGTTCAAAAAGACAAAATGGCGAAAAGGAGCGAAAAGTGAGCACAAAAGGAGGGTCCCGAGGCAAAAAGAACGAAAATTGGCAATTCAGGACAAAAGACTGCAGCACCGCGGTGTCATTATTACTGAGAGGCTGCAGGACTTTCGGCACCGCGGTTCCATCCTGCAGAACCGCGGTGCCGAGGCGTGAATTTTTAGATCCGAAATAAAATTGGAAAGGGGCAGAAGGGTCCAAGGCACACATTTTTAACAACAATATAAGCCCTAGGGACAGATTTTAGGGGGGATATCATTCATTCTATTCTCATTCATCACAACACAACGTTTGGCGGCTATAATTGGAGACATAGTTCTACGTAATTTTTCTTTCTTTAGTTTTCAATTCAGTTTATGTTTGGATTTGTATTAGTTCTCAACATGTTTATGGCTAGGAGTTAAACACTTTATTAGGGCTTTCCTTTTGAATCGCTTGAAACTCTATCTCATGACTTAATGCATTAGTTTGATTTCTTCTTCACTTGATTAAGATTTATTCAATAATTGGTATGAATGCTTGATAGTTAATTGATCACTAATTATCATAATCTATATGATTTCGAATCAAGAACCGAGATGAGATATTTGAATATGCTTTAATTGAATAGACATAGGTTAAAATCGCGGATGAAAGTACCCCGATACTTGTGTAGCATTATAGGTTACTGTTCTTAATCCTCCTATGCGGTAAATCCTATCATAGAAATATAGAAGGGTTTTGCACTGGGGTTGAACTATTATATATCCTAATCGGAATATAAGACAGTCTAGTTAACCGCTATCTTAACGTAGAAGAAGAAGTCACTCTAGTTGCATTAATGATTGAATAGAGTGGATAGTCGAGGATTTTGGAAGCCCTAATTCCTTCATAACTGATTACAACTTCAGCAGTTTAGTTAATTCCTGCAATTATTCTAGTAGTTAGACAAAAACCCAAATCAAATATCATTTTCCAAATAGATAACCTAGAATAGATGTTCGGTAATTAGAAACCAGTCTCTGTGGACGATAAACTCGGTCTTACAGACTATATTACTTGTGAACGATACGTACACTTGCATGACCAGTTGTACACGGTCCTAACAAGTTTTTGGCGCCGTAGCCAGGGACTGACGTACTTCTAATATCGAACCATCTATTTTTATTTCTACTTTGGCTTTATTTTTATTTTTACTTTTACTGTTAGAACCCTGTTGCCTTGATTTGTTTGTTGATTTTGGTCTATTTCAGGAATTTAGTGTATGCGAAGAAGGAGATGAGCATATACACTCGTTCCATTCAACCCTGAAATTGAGAAAACGTGCAAGCAAAACAGGCGAAATAAAAGGATAGTTGATTCAGTGACCATGGACAACCAACCACCAAATCAGAATGGGGAAAACAACGAGGTTCCTGAAAATGCAGGGGAGCCAATCCAGGTTCCAGCAGAAAGAAGCTTGGGAGACTATGTTCTGCCCACGGTCACTGGTGCACAGACATGCATCAGGCTCCCAGCAATAGGGGCAAACAACTTTGAGATCAAACCAGCCATCCTGAGCATGGTCCAAAACACAATACAGTTTGGGGGATTGCCATCTGAAGAACCTCACATGCACATTGCCAACTTTTTGGAGTTGTGTGTCACTTTCAAGTACAATGGCGTCACTGATGATGCCATTAGACTGAGGCTTTTCCTGTTCTCACTTAGGGACAGATTCAAGAGTTGGTTGAACTCACTACCTGCCAACTCAGTCACCACCTGGCAGGACTTAGCCCAAAAGTTTCTTGCAAAGTTCTTCCCTCCTTCAAAAGCGACAAAGTTAAGAGGAGAGTTAAACAATTATTATCAGGTGGATGGTGAGTCACTCTATGATGCATGAGAGCGATTTAAGGATCTGCAAATGAAATGCCCACATCATGGCATAGAGAAGTGGATGTTAGTCCACATTTTTTATAATGGGCTGGTACTACTCGTACCATCATTGATGCTGCAGCAGGGGGAGCGTTCATGAGAAAGAGTTCCAACGAGGCATATGAGTTACTGGAAGACATGGCTGCCAACAATCATCAAGAGGCAGATGATAGGTCAGTGAATAGCAGGAAGACTATGGGAATACATAAATTAGATGTCATCTGCCCTGAATGCACAGGAAGCCCTTCTGACGAAGCAACTGCAGCAGAACACTATGTCTGTGAATACAGTCCAGATGTCGGTAAATTGTGAGATTTGTGGTGGACCGCACTCCTTTGACAGATGCACAGCGGTGGACCCTAATAATGTGTCAATGGAGTAGGTTCAGGCAGTTGGGAACTTTCAGCGACCTTATAATTCCAACACATACAATCCAGGGTGGAGAAATTACCCTAACTTTTCGTGGAGGAACAACCAGGCCCAGAAACAACCATATCAAGGTAATTACCAGAATCAGCAAGCACATAATCAGACTACCTCATCCCATCAGTTTAGACCACCTACACAACAGAAGAAGCCTGATCAGCTGAGGGCAGCATTGCTTACACTCACCAATTCGCAGAATTAGTTCATGTCTAAAACCAAGTCCTCTCTCAGGAACTTGGAAACGCAGGTTGGGGAACTAGCGAAGATGGTAACCAACAGGCCACAGGGTACTCTCCCAAGCAATACAGAGGTCAATCCAAAAGAGCAGTGTCAGGCAGTGTTATTAAGTAGTGGAAAGAAGTTGGAGCAGGTTGCTCCCCAACCCGTAGTGGTTCATGAGAAAGAGGGTGAGAAAACAGTTGAGGAAGGAAAGAAGGGGGTCACTGAGGACCACCCTACAGTTGAGAAAGCTCCACCAGCACCTTTGAGGGAATACATTGATAGAATTCCTTACCCCAGAGGCTCCAAAAGAAGGCCATAGACAAGCAGTTCTCCAATTTCTTGGAGGTATTTAAGAAGTTTCACATCAATATCCCCTTCATTGAGGCGTTAGAGCAAATGCCCACATACTTCAAATTCATGAAGGAGATACTTGGGAAAAAGAGAAGGTTGGCGGATTATGAGACAGTAACGCAGACAGAGGAGTGCAGCGCCATCTTACAAAAGAAACTTCCTCCTAAGTTGAAAGATCCAGGAAACTTCACCCTGCCCTGCACTATTGGAAAAGTAACATGCAACAGGGCACTTTGTGACTTAGGGGCTAGTATCAATCTCATGCCTCTGTCTGTGTTCAAGAGATTGGGTTTGGGGGAAGAAAAACCAACCACAGTTAATCTGCAGCTGGCTGACCGAACCGTGGTGCACCCCAGAGGCATAGTGGAAGATGTGCTTGTCAAGGTGGGAAAGTTCTTCTTCCCAGCAGACTTCCTCATTCTTGACATGGAGGAAGATGATGAAATACCTATCATTTTGGGGAGACCATTCCTAGCCACGGACAGAGCTATAATCGATGTGGAGAAGGGAGAATTGAGACTACAGGTTCAAGTAGAAGATATGGTATTCAAGGTGTTCAAATCCACCATTCAGTCCCCGGCCAGCAACAAGTGCTTCGCAGTAAGCACAACTGACACAACAGTTCAACAAGCACAGACCAAAACTAGGGAGATCATTCCTACAGCTATGAACCCACGGGCTAGTTTGAAAGCTGCAACAAAAGTTCATGACATGAAAGCTGACAAACAGGTAAATCTTACTGAACTCAATGATGTGAAAAAGAAAAATAGAGTGAGGAAGAGGAAAATGATTTTTAAGTGGATAGGTTGTGGGGTTGATTTACCCTAATGATTTGATAAGGAACCTGCGCCCGGCTACAAAACGTTAAAGACAACGCTACTTGGGAGGCAACCCAAGGTTTAAATTATGCAATTTAGTTTTGTTAGAACAGTTTCACTTTTGATATTTGCGGGAATCGGAGAATGAGCAGTAAGAAAAGGGTTGAAAATATGGAATCGGTCGATCTGCGCGGTCGAATGTTCGGAGAGACCCACAATACTTTAGGCAGCGATCGCAATGCGGGCAGCGGTGCCAAAGTGCGATTTCAGAAAAATAAAATGTTACACCCCGAAAGTCCAGGACATGTATGTCACGACCCGAACCCGGGCCCGTGACTGGTGCCTTACCCCGGGCACCCTAGTGATACAACATCAGAGAAAATCAGCGGAAATAAAAACATGAAAATGAATTAAGAGACAAGATAAATAAACAGGCCAACCAAAACAGTTGCCTTCATCATATATACATAAATACGACGATCGTCTTTTTACAAACCCCGCCACAACTTGTGCTGCACCTCTAAGATTTTTACAACAACTATTACGGGACGGGCCCCGCCATACCACGAATGTATAAGAATCTGCTGACTCGGGTAACATACCAAAAGATAAGCCTCAAGAAATGGGGCTTCGACACGCTGTGATCCTATGGCGAGGATCCACAACCGATGTACTTCCACTGCGGCATGAACGCGGCCCGAAGGAGGTCGGTCATAACAGTACCAAGTATGTGAAATCGTAAAGGCATCAAATGAAATCATAATAGTCTATATAAAGCGGGAGACATGTATGATAACTGGATGAAATACGTGTCCGCCCATCCGTGGGACTCGGTGAATAATCGGATGGAATACGTGTCCCGCCCATCTCGTGGGACTCGGTGTGTGTCGGATGAAATACGTGTCCTGCCCATCTCGTGGGACTCGGTGTATAATCGATGGAATACGTGTCCCTTCCCATCGTGGGACTCGGTGTATAATCGGATGGAATACGTGTCCCCGCCCATCTCGTGGGACTCGGTGTATAATCAAATGAAATCGTGTCGCCCATCTCGTGGGACTCGGTGTAGAATCGTTCACAACCAATCAACCTACCTCCATCGAGACGCGGTGCGTAAATACAACAAAGGCTATCACAACAAACATAGGCAAGTTTCACAACAACAAGCATAGGCAAACTTCACAACAACAAGCATAGGCAAGTTATACACAACTCAAAGTACTTTCATTTTATGCCAAAGTCCGGTTTTAACCCTAAGGTACTACGTGCGTTAAATTCCTTTTAAAGATCCATTTCTTTTACAAAGGTCACCCGATACCGTAGTATAAAAATAGAGTGACTAACATTGTTAAGTAAACCAAAATGCTTTCCTTTGTAAAATCAAGTAACAACCTTATTTTCCAAACGTTCAAGTTTGCCTAATTTCAAATGCTCAAGTTTCTCATTTTAGAAAAGGTTTCGTAGTTCATAGTTTTAATCCTTTAAAACATAATTCTCCTTTAAACGTTTTGAGAAACATATGTCTTATATGTGAGTAGGTTATTCTTGTTTATAATCAATCTTATTAAGCAGCCATGATCTAGGAAATGTAATATCATTTTGTCTCATCTTAGCTTCTATGCAGATGGAGGTTTCTACTGGTTTTAATACCATACTTCATTATTCAATACATTTTCCTTTATTAACGCTGCAGTTGGTTTGCGATACTCATTCGATTTCAAATCAAGAAACATTATTCCTTTTAAAACCAAGTACTCATTACTCACGAATGAGGTTTCACACTTTTAACAAAATTCATATCAATACCATTAAGTCAAGTCTCTTATCTTCAAAAAAATCAGTAAACCATTCTTTTTATCACTCTTAAGACGTTATACCTAACTTCCCATAAAGCTAGTACAACTCTTATGTTTTCAAAGCCAAGTATTACTCTTCTTTCAAAAGGTCTTTTGAAACACTTCAAGTTCTTTATTACTACACATCAAATCCGTTATAAGTCAAATCGTTACCACTTTGAAACCACAAAGCATTTTCTTACCTACATAAAGTCATTATAACCAACTTCCCATAAAGTGTTATACCACTTTATGTTTCAAACCAATCAAATACATTAAACACGTACGTCTATCGCACTACATAGTTATACACATATCATGCTAGAACAGATAGGAAGAGGTTCACATACCGCGACGACACCGACTAATAGCAAAAGCGCTCCAAGTACCTCAAACCGGCTCGCCACAGCCAAGTAGACCACGCCACACGTAGTATTTCAACCTATAGAGGCCAAAAGGTGCCTATTAACATCTTTGATCTAAATGTATAATATCTTACGTAAAATTGGCAGACCTCCCCCCATAACAGAATCTCCTCTTTCTATCGAGGCCGCAAGCCAACCGTGGGGTTTGCACGCCTAACCGGGCGTGTACAATTCTACTCACAAGAATACTACACAATTCTCATGTAATACGCTATGTAATTACGATTCGATTCACTTCTTAAAATTCAGCTTAAGTCGCAAGACATTGCTGTAAGTATTATTCAGCTTAAGTCAAAAGACATTGCCGCACAACTATGTTCATTCTATATATAGTATACTTAACTATATACTCACAACATGTAATTTCCAATTACAACATGAAGGTCAAGAATGTTTACCTCGATAAGCCCAAAATTATCCGAGTTTATATGTCGATCTGAGCAAGGTTTAGCTCTACTCCGTGCGCTCAACCCGCTCCAAACAACCCTTAGAAGTTCTAACCAACTTCTACTTAACACTTCAACCGACTATGAAGGTTTTCCTTGGGTTTCGTTTTTGTGGTGAGGAAGTATAATAGTATTTTATGGGCTTTTGTGTAAGTGTAACCTTGGGAATACTACAAGGTATTTGGGCCATGGTATTTGGGCATTATAACAATACTTGTAGATTATTTCTATACCACAAAAGGGGGGTATTTATACGAGGCAACTAGGCTAGGGGTACCCAGCTAAACACCACAGGGAGTGGAGGCTCTCGGCCAAGGTCTCTCAAGGGGAGGGGTGGTGGACGAAACTCACAAGGAGAGGAGGGATTTTTAACACTTAGAAGAATATTTGGATGAAGAATTTCATCAACAAAGGGTGGGTATTTATAGGTCAAGCCACGCCAACCAAGGGCCAAGATTAATCCATGTGTTAGTCAAGTGTAAGGCCAAGATTAAGGCAAGTACACCTTATCCATCTACCACCAAAATATCCTACCAACTACTTGACAAAACAAGCCACATTTTTCGTCCCAATTACCGCCCAAACGTGCCCCAATTAGAGGGTGACAAGTGTCGCCTCTCGTTGGTCCAAAATGTTTCGCCTCTCGAAAAATCCGCAAAAATTATAAAGGACATAGCCGAATTTTCCTACGAAGTCTGGAAACGTTTCGTCGAAAACGACTCATTTTGGTAGTTATGTACAATTTCAACCTTGCCTAACTTTAAGGCTCAAATTTCTACGCACGCCCTCACGCACATACCCCGAAATACTGTATAACATTCTCCTCTTAGAAACATTCGTCCGAATGTTCCTTCTAAGCCTCAAAACAAACATGCGCCGAGATAGTTTTCACTACTATATTTACGAGAACAAATCCCGCCACACCGCCACGTAAAACACCGCAAATACTTACATCCAAGTCCACGAGAAACACCTCTAACATCACAAACTTTTGTCACTTTGCCGCGAGGTTCTAGTGTCACTCGGCGACCCAACAAATGGTACCGGATCGCATGCGATCCCCGAGGTCTAAAATATACATCCTTCGCGCTTCTCCTTTACAAGAAATGATCATATCTATGCTCGCAATACATGCCGCCTCTACCCTTACTCGTCGTACTCTTCTCGAACACTTGAACTCTTCTAGTATACGCACCACACTTGATCATCGCTTTTCAAAACCTCGAGTCACCACCTCAAACTTGGTTATCTTACTAGCCTCAATCTTCCTTAAGGCCATTCCCGGCCTTCACGACTGCTTCTGGTCGAACACACCCACGAACTCATACGATGGTCAACTAAACTTGGGCCTAGCACACTCGTGACCCTACCACCTGGCGGGACCACCCAGAGCGACCCACTCGAACAGCCGCGGGTTGGCCCGCAACATGGCCCCAACCCGACCCACTTAACGCATCACGCTCTTATTTCCCGATCCGTAACAATCTTACCTATACAAGTCATGAAAGCTACCACTTCCATTTTACACTACCCAAGGAATTATCCCTGAACACATTTATACGCAAACCAAGTATTTCAACAAAGACTAACCGTAAAATCTTTTATTCAAGATGACCTTACCTCTAAGGTCTCAACACGAAATATTCTAAGGTTCACACTTTCCATGCCCCATACATATCCTTTCAACTAACCATGCTTTCTAACTCATAACCAACATAACGCTATCCGAACGTAGCACAATAAGAAGGTCATTATATCATGCATACAAATCTCTGTAGGGTTAAGGATATACCGAATCTACCGCTCCACTCTAATCATAAGCACGCCTGCAGGCGTATAGTAGAAGACGATGAACCGCCATCGACCCGGTAGGTGAGTCATTCGCTTGCATCCTTCCTACTAGGGCGACGTCGTCATACGTTCGACGGCAGGAAAAACAAGCACCGATAAAAGACGACATTCCCGATGACGCCGCCACATCGCGTACACCGAGGAAAACTCAACCCGATCTAGAACCCATGTATATCT
The DNA here is from genome assembly GCA_029844215.1 of Przewalskia tangutica. Lineage (NCBI taxonomy): Eukaryota > Viridiplantae > Streptophyta > Magnoliopsida > Solanales > Solanaceae > Przewalskia > Przewalskia tangutica. Next base: position 54,478,653 of record CM056737.1, read on the forward strand.
GTGAACTAAGCCTGGAGCTCGACCGGCTCCGAATACTGAACGCCCCGACGATCGGGGACCACTGCATCGGTGGAGTACATAACTAGATCTGCGAGGCGGTCCGCCTCGAAAGTTACCAAAGGACCCGCTGCTCGCCCTCTTCGCCGATCTCGATCATTCCGCCGACCTCTCGTGCCTCACATCCTAGTGCATGATCTTGCATGCGGGCAATGTCCATGCCCGGCTGAAGAGCTACACCCGTACAAGCCTCTGCCAAGTAATCATCCAGCCCGATGACGTAGCGGTGTACTCTGTCCTCCATATCAGCTACCACAAATGAACATACCGAGCTAATGAGTCGAACTCCACATTGTACTCTCTAACCGTCCCGCCTGCCCCGCTCAACGTCAAAAATCTGCTACCGAGCCCTCCTCATTTGTGGGGCAAGAAATGTGCAAGAAAAGCCTCGAGAACTCGTCCCATACGATCGAAGTGCATGCTCTTCCCGACAACTCCACGAATCAAACCAATCAGCTGCAGATCACGCGGTGATGCGAACTCAATACCACCGACTACGCCTGCGAGACTCGATCACTCTCATGATCCGTAGGCTGTCGGATAAACTCCGAGGTCATCCTCGGCTCGATCCATAGAACATCGCGGGCTACAACTCGTAAAGTCCGTAGCCTCAAACTGTCGCTCGGGGTGAATCACACCGAACCCGGCCCGTGGATCGTGCCCTACCGGGCACCGCTACCTTAACAACTAAGTATATTGCGGAAATTAATAATACTCATATTTTTTCTTTTAAAACCAACGTGCATTACAAGGCAAAGCCGACTAGGCCGCCATATCATATACATAAACAAAAGACACTACTGCATACACGAGTCCAATCCCACATATGAATACGCACTTAGGAGTTAAATCGAAATATGACGGACAAGGCCCATTGCACTCCAAACTGCATAAAGCACATCAAGGATATATACCAAAATGATAAACTCCGGGACAGAGGAGCTATCCAAAACCCCGAGCGAGATCCTACACTGCCGATCACCAAACAAGTACCTAAACTCTGCGGCATAACGCAGCCCCGAAGGAGGTCGATGCGAAGAATGTACCAAGTATGTGAGCGATAAATGCGTAATAAAATCATAACAGCTTTAAACAAAAGCAGAGACATGTATGATAGCCAACCTACAATACAATACATAAGCGATCATATCAAGTCGTGGACGCAGCCTCAAAGTCACTACTCAAATATAACTATGGGTCTCACGCCCATAATATCAATCATGCCCGTGGAATCCTTCCTCGCCATGCGATCCATGATATAACATAGCACCAATAGGCATACATGAACACCAAGTCCCACTCATGTTCTAAAATCAGACGGGCCAAGTAGGCAAACGAACAGGTGGTATAACGTCTTGGGGTTTACCCCTCATTTATACTCTGACCCTGAAGGAGGTGGTAAAGCAGGGGGTATAACGTCTTGGGGATTGCCCCTCATTTATACTCTTACCCTGGAGAAGGTGGTATAACGTCTTGGGGCTTGCCCCTCATTTATACTCTTACCCTATCTCAACCGGCCGTCAAACAACACATAAAGCAGGTGGTACAGCGTCTTGGGGGTTTACCCCTCACTTATACTCTTACCCTGGAGAAGGTGGTACAGCGTCTTGGGGGTTTACCCCTCACTTATACTCTTACCCTATCTCGACCGACCATCAAACAAGACATAAGCACTACCATGTCTTCTATAAAAATCCGGGAATTTAACCCAAGTACTACAAGTAACGGAAGCATACCCGTGGAATCCCACATCACCGCTTCAGACGTCCCAAGAACTTACAACAAGACGGTAATCTTCAACCGAGAGTCGCGGCAACTTAATAAAACATAATACTTGCACTCAAAGGCTATTACCAGCACATATAGGCAAGTTCTCAATTAACCAAGCCAAAGTACTTATCAAGGCACACATAGGATAAATTCTCATTTAACAAGCCAAAGTACTTATCAGGGCACAATTAGAATAAATTCTCATTTAACAAGCCAAAGTACTTATCAGGGCACAAATAGAATAAAGTCTCATTTAACTAGCCAAAGTACTTATCCGCGCACAAATAGAAAAATTCTCAATTTATCAAGCCAAAGTACTAATCAAGGCATACATAGAATAATTCTCTTTTAACAAGTCAAAGTACTTATCAAGGCACACTTAGACAAATTCTCAATTTATCAAGCCAAAGTACTACGTACGTACATTCTTTTATAAAAGACTCCTTTCTATGTAAAGCCCCAAGATGCTAACACCCGTAGTATCAAGGCGTGTCTATTTTTCAAAGTAAGTTACTACACTTTTAGAAAACTCATTTCAAGTCTTGAAATCAAGTAACTCCAAATTTTCACAATCTTGGCAATTTATGCCCTTTTATCAAAATAGACAACTTTCTAAATCTTTCATAAAGCCGTTATAACCAACTTCCCATAAAGCCGTTATAACCCTTTATGATTTTAGACATATCCATTCCTTCAATGACCAAGAGACTTATACTATTAAAACCAAGTATCACATACTTACAAATCAAGTTCTTAACTTTCAAAAATACTCCAAGTCTCTTAATAGTTAGAAAACAAGTTTTCTTCTACTTTTTAAACCTCAAGTAACTTCACCCTTAACACAAGTTACTTCTCTTAAATCATGTCATTTCTCCTCTTTTAAATCAAATAAGTAAATCACTCCTTTGACTCCCCTAAAGTCACTATAATGACCTTTAGGTTTTAGAACTAAGGCACTAGCCAAAAGATTTGGAAACCACTTCCTTTTTAAGACTAAATGTACTTTAAGTAAAAATACCTTCACTTTTAAGAATCCAAACTTCATCAAGAAAATGGATTCTACAACTTACAATCCAAACATCAAAGTACACTCAAGGAAATACATAGAACAAATTCTATTTTAGGCAATCCAAATACAACAAGGAATGGATCATTTTAGGAGTAGAACCTACTTTCTTTATCTTACTAATCATGCTAGAAGAGGAGATAGTTCACATACCTTTTCTAAAATCCACAAGCTAAGCCGAATTCGCCGTACGTAGAAGTGTCAACCAATAATGGTCACAACTAGACTATCAACTTCTAGTCTCTACGTAGAATAATACTAAGTGTTTGGTCTCTAATTCTTCGGAAAAATCTGGCAGCAGTTCCTTTGTTTCTACTCACTTTGCCACCTTTTCAAGGCCGAATACAATAACAACAAGCCACTTTTAAGGCTCCAAACAACAACCAAACAAAGGGGATTACACGCCTTACAATACGTGTAAAATTCGCCCCACAATTCATAATGAAGTAGTCTAATGCACACTAGCCAATTCTCTACCAACTTACATAAAGAACACTAAGTCTTTTCCAACCCTTTTCAAATTCCAAGTTACAAGGTCTAACATGTTATATAGTTATAAGCTACTTCACAACTACAATTTCCTTCTTTATACAACATGCGACGCTTAGACCAAAAGTCGACTTGAATTGAAATCTTAAGGCTAAACATGCTAGTTTTCGGATTAGGGTTCCAATTGCCAATAAACATATCAAACTTCATACTATATAACACATGCTTGCTAAAATCCATAGCTACAACAATAAGTAAGTCTTAACTACTAAAACGACAAAATTTATACCTTTACAAGCCCTTAAAATTTCCAAGATTCCAAAGTCGCGCCTTAGCAATTCTTAGCTCCTTTCCTTAGGTTCCAATCCGCTCCAAGCACTCCTTAGAGGCCTATGAAGAACCCATCTTCAAGTTCCATCTTCAAAGTTGAAGAACTCACTTAGTTTCCGCCTTGCGACTAACGTAAAAATGCGTTTTTTCCGAAATCTTTCTATTGAGATAACCTTACAATACCCTAAGGGACATTGGGTTAAAGTCTTGTGGCTAATGGATCAAAACTACAAATTTTTGTGTGGGACTATTGGCAAACCCGAGAGCTTCTTCAAGCTAGCACAAGGTTCTCAAATTTTTCTAAGTGTAAAATGCCAAGTCTTGCTACTAGTAGTATACTTATAACACAATGGAGGGCTTAGACTTAAACAAATGTGAGGTTAGGATGAGTTTCACTTGGATCAAGCCTAGGTGGACAAGTTGACTTGTCAACAATATCAAGCTTGCAAGACTTATCTTCCAAGATGGTCAATGACCATTAAACCCTTGCATAAATTTCGACCAAGCCATGTGGGGGTGCCACGTGTCGCCCTCTCATTCGTCCATAAAATTCCGTAACCCTCGTGGGCCCCACAAAACGTAAAATTCCTCGGGTGGGCCCCACGTGACCAAATCCGTAAAAATAAATTTCCATAATATTAATAAGTTCCATACTCTTCAAATAATACATTTTGAGAATCCAATTCTCAACAACGAACATTTTTCCTTTCCGACGTCCGAAAGATTTTCCGTCGGAAAAACCATTCTTCCTTTCGTACTAATTTCCAAGTCTTGTTTCCTTTCGTACATTCTCTTTTACATGTCCTGGACTTACGGGGTGTAACATTCTTCCCCCCTTAGAAACATTCGTCCCCGAATGTTCTTAGTCGGTTGTCACGCTATACAAACTCCGGCATAAACTCTATACTATGCCTAACAGTCAATACATGCACAAGACCAATGATGCCACACATGGCCACCACATAACATACGTAAACATAATAATGGACCTTCCGTCCGTGGTCCCTTCTCACAAAACTCGAAGGTTCTGATCTTCCCAAACACGGGATCCTTAGAGGTTCCTTTCTTTCCTTACTTGTCATACTTTCTCGTACTTTCAAACTCATCTAGTACACGTACAAAATCTCAAATTCTGTTTCTGTTCGCCAATCCTTAGAGTTACTAACCAAACTTGGCCATATTGTTACTTACATTCCCGTTAAGGCTTTTCTCGGTCCTTACGACCTAGTTCCGGTGGAACGCGTCCACAAACTCGTACAACGATTTACTAAACTTGGGCCTGACATCCTCGGGACCCTACCACATAAACGGACCATTTCTAACTGACATCACCCGATTCCATACAATCGGTTGACCCGGAATGAGTCTACAACCCGACTCATCGTCACACTTAACTTCTTGTTCCTAGTCTGAAATAAATCTCTCTCTTATCTCAAGGTACTTCTTACCCTATCCCCCTATTCACTAAAGGTTCGTCACATAAGTCAAAGTATTTCTACTGTACATCCTTCCCTATCGGTCTTACACTTATTATGGGGGTAACTACAACTTGTGAACTCTTCACAACTATAGTCTCAGTTCACTTATCATTCTTGTCAACATTCTTAACTTTTCACCTTACTAATGAAAGTATTCCTACCTCTGGGGTACTATCACTTTACAACTCTAGCAATAAAGGGAAAACATATACGCTAGGGTAAAATCTGAATCTATCAATGCACGTATGATTCAAAAGAATCGAATATACCAGAACCCTATGCGATGTCGCCTCCGATCCTGCCCGAAGAGTCACGTCATCTGCGGTTCAAGGACCGCAGAACTATAAACTCCACCGACCTCTACCACGGTGGTGACATCCAACACCGCCTGGGGATGCGGTGTGGAGGAAAGGGAACCAACTACCGGCCTCATAGACTGAGCCACCTCACCGGTGCTCTTCTAAAAGGACATACCCTCAGTATATGGCCCGGACGGCCACAATAATAACAAACACATGTGCCAAGACGGAATTTCCCCAAATGATGCTTACTACAATGGAAACACTGAGGAATAAGTGGCCTCGACTGAGAAAATCCTCTGCTTCTCTGAGAACCTCGACCCCTGGAGCTTGGACCGGCTCCTAAATACCTTGTGAGATCAAATCTCCCACCGTGAGCTGCGGGGTATGTACCGGGTAGGTCGACGAATATATCACTTGCCGAGGCGCCTCGCCCAAAACTCACCGATAACCAACCGGTCTAGCCTCTTACGCAGATCTCCGCCGCCTCTACCCTCTGTACACACATGCATGCTTGGCGAATAACCTCTCGAGGAAACCGCAGCATTGCTATCTTGGTCAATAACATAATGGCTTCTTCATGACCCTAAAGTCCGCCCCTAATCGAAATCAGAGGCTCGTGCAGTGTTCTCAAAACTCGCGAAGAAGAACTCGCCATCGCGAACAACATCCGGTATAACAGGCATAAGCCCTATCAACTCTCTGAGTCGACTAGTAGCTCCTGCTACTCCTTTGCCCTTCAAGCGATCGTTGCCCTCCGAGGCATAATCAGAACACAACAATACATCAGAGAGGAATTATCTTACTAACACAGCTCTATGGCACGATCTTAGAGTGAGAAGAATAGAAACCAACTCCTAAATGTCCTGTAGCCTCCTGTTTATGGGTGTGGCGCAACACACCGATAATCAAGACTCTACTAGACACGGTTTGTAAACATTCCGAGGACTGACTGCTCTGATACAACTCTGTCACGCCCCGAACCTCGGGCGTGATCGTGCCCTACAGGCACCGCTACCTTAACAACTAAGTATATTGCGGAAATTAATAACAGCTCATATTTTTTTTTCTTTTAAAACCAACGTACGTACAAGGCAAAGCCGACTAGGCTGCCATATCATATACATAAACAAAAGACACTACACTGTACACGAGTCCAATCCACATATGAATACGCACTTAGGAGTTAAATCGAAATATGACGGACAAGGCCGCCAGTACCCAAAATCAGCATAAAGCACATCAAGGATATATACCAAAAGATAAACTCCCGGACAGAGGAGCTATCCAAAACTCGAGCAGATCCTACACTGCCGATCACCAAACAACGTACCTAAACTGCGGCGTGAACGCAGCCCCGAAGGAGGTCGATCTGAAGAATGTACCAAGTATGTGAGCGATGAAGTATCGTAATAAAATCATAACGCTTTAAACAAATAGGAGACATGTATGATAGCCAACCTAAAGTACACAATACATAAGCAGTCATATCAAGTCAGTGACGCAGGCCCTCAAAGTCACTACTCAAATATAACTATGGGTCTCACGCCCATAATATCAATCATTCCCGTGGAATCCTTCCTCACCGCCAAATCCATGATATAACATAGCACCTATATGCATAAATGAACACCAAGTCCCACTGTGTTCTAAAAATCAGACGCTGCAGTAGGCAAACGAGCAGTGGTATAACGTCTTGGGGTTTACCCTCATTTATACTCGACCACGAAGGAGGTGGTAAAGCGGGGTATAACGCCTGGCTTGCCCTCATTTATACTCTTACCCCGGAGAAGGTGGTATAACGTCTTGGGGCTTGCCTCATTTATACTCTTACCCTATCTCAACCTGGCCACAAACAACACATAAAGCGGGTGGTACAGCGTCTTGGGGTTTACCCTCACTTATACTCTTACCCGGAGAAGGTGGTACAGTCTTGGGGTTTACCCTCACTTATACTCTTACCTATCTCGACCGACCATCAAACAAGACATAAGCACTACCATGTCTTCTATAAATATCCGAATTTAACCCAGTACTACAAGTGGAAGCATACGTGGAATCCCACATCACCGTCGGTGCGTCCAAGAACTTCTGACAAGATAGCCGCCTTCAACCGAGTCGCGGCAACTTAATAAAACATAATACTTGCACTCAAAGGCTATTACCGACATATAGGCAAGTTCTCAATTAACAAGCCAAAGTACTTATCAAGGCACACATAGGATAAATTCTCATTTAACAAGCCAAAGTACTTATCAGGGCACAATTAGAATAAATTCTCATTTAACAAGCCAAAGTACTTATCAGGGCACAAATAGAATAAATTCTCATTTAACTAGCCAAAGTACTTATCCGGGCACAAATAGAAAAATTCTCAATTTATCAAGCCAAAGTACTAATCAAGGCATACATAGAATAATTCTCTTTTAACAAGTCAAAGTACTTATCAAGGCACACTTAGACAAATTCTCAATTTATCAAGCCAAAGTACTACGTACGTACATTCTTTTATAAAAGACTCCTTTCTATGTAAAGCCCCAAGATGCTAACACCCGTAGTATCAAGGCGTGTCTATTTTTCAAAGTAAGTTACTACACTTTTAGAAAACTCATTTCAAGTCTTGAAATCAAGTAACTCCAAATTTTCACAATCTTGGCAATTTATGCCCTTTTATCAAAATAGACAACTTTCTAAATCTTTCATAAAGCCGTTATAACCAACTTCCCATAAAGCCGTTATAACCCTTTATGATTTTAGACATATCCATTCCTTCAATGACCAAGAGACTTATACTATTAAAACCAAGTATCACATACTTACAAATCAAGTTCTTAACTTTCAAAAATACTCCAAGTCTCTTAATAGTTAGAAAACAAGTTTTCTTCTACTTTTTAAACCTCAAGTAACTTCACCCTTAACACAAGTTACTTCTCTTAAATCATGTCATTTCTCCTCTTTTAAATCAAATAAGTAAATCACTCCTTTGACTCCCCTAAAGTCACTATAATGACCTTTAGGTTTTAGAACTAAGGCACTAGCCAAAAGATTTGGAAACCACTTCCTTTTTAAGACTAAATGTACTTTAAGTAAAAATACCTTCACTTTTAAGAATCCAAACTTCATCAAGAAAATGGATTCTACAACTTACAATCCAAACATCAAAGTACACTCAAGGAAATACATAGAACAAATTCTATTTTAGGCAATCCAAATACAACCAAGGAATGGATCATTTTAGGAGTAGAACCTACTTTCTTTATCTTACGGAATCATGCTAGAAGAGGAGATAGTTCACATACCTTTTCGGCTAAAATCCACAAGCTAAGCCGAATACGCCGTACGTAGAAGTGTCAACCTATAATGGTCACAACAAGACTATCAACTTCTAGTCTCAACGTAGAATAATACTAAGTGTTTGGTCTCTAATTCTACGGAAAATCGGGCAGCACTTCCTTTGTTTCTACTCACTTTGCCACATTTTTCAAGGCCGAATACAATAACCAACAAGCCACTTTTAAGGCTCCAAACAACAACCAAACAAAGGGGATTACACGCCTTACAATACGTGTAAAATTCCGCCCCACAATTCATACGAAGTAGTCTAATGCACACTAGCCAATTCTCGGCCAACTTACATAGCAACACTAAGTCTTTTCCAACCCTTTTCAAATTCCAAGTTCCAAGGTCTAACATGTTATATAGTTATAAGCTACTTCACAACTACAATTTCCTTCTTTATACAACATGCGACGCTTAGACCAAAAGTCGACTTGAATTGAAATCTTAAGTCTATACATGATAGTTTTCTTATTAGGTTTCCAATTGCCAATACACATATCAAACTTCATACTATATAACACATGCTTTCTAAAATCCATAGCTACAACAATAAGTAAGTCTTAACTACTAAAACGACAAAATTTATACCTTTACAAGCCCTTAAAATTTCCAAGATTCCAAAGTCGCCTTTAGCAATTCTTAGCTCCTTTCCTTAGGTTCCAATCCGCCCAAGCACTCCTGAGGCCTATGAAGAACCCATCTTCAAGTTCCATCTTCAAAGTCAAGAACTCACTTAGTTTCCGCCATGACTAACGTAAAAATGCGCTTTTTCCAAATCTTTCTATTGAGATAACCTTACAATACCCTAAGGGACATCAAGTTAAAGTCTGTGGCTAATGGATCAAAACTACAAATTTTTGTGTGGGACTATTGGCAAACCCGAGAGCTTCTTCAAGCTAGCACAAGGTTCTCAAATTTTTCTAAGTTTAAATGCCAAGTATTGCTACTAGTAGTATACTTATAACAAAATGGAGGGCTTAGACTTAAACAAATGTGAGGTTAGGATGAGTTTCACTCGATCGCTCTAGCGACAAGTTGACTATTAACAATATCAAGCTTGCAAGACTTATCTTCCAAGATGGTCAATGACCATTAAACCCTTGCATAAATTTCGACCAAGCCATGCGGGTGCCACGTGTCGCCTCTCATTCGCCCATAAAATTCAGAACCTCGTGGCCCCACAAAACGTAAAATTTCTGTGGGCCCCACGTGACCAAATCCGTAAAATAAATTTCCATAATATTAATAAGTTCCATACTCTTCAAATAATACATTTTGAGAATCCAATTCTCAACAACGAACATTTTTCCTTTCCGACGTCCGAAAGATTTTCCGCTTAAAACCATTCTTCCTTTCGCACTAATTTCCAAGTCTTGTTTTCGTACATTCTCTTTACATGTCCCGACTTACGGTGTAACATGAACTACGGTGCTATCGGGCCGAATCACGATCCATTTATCCTCATATCCGCCACGACTCGCCAAGAATCGCCATCTCTCAGACTTCATCTCATCCGCTTCCAGCCGCGGACCGAGGCTCGTGTATCAGAGTCTCGAGCCACCGCTGCGCTTTAAACTCGCTTGCCGGGCGGCGCGAACTCGCTTCTAGCATCGCTCAGCACCGACGCCCGCGCTCGCATTTCTCCTCAGATTCACTAACAGCCTCCTCGATCGCTTCGCCCATCTCGGGCTGGCTTTACGCGGAGGCATAATCGTAAAGGAAAGGAATACGCCGAGGGGTCCAACTTATCACACAGCCTGTGGCACGATCTCGTAATGAGAAGAATGGAAATCAATCCTAAATGTCATATAGCCTCACGATTATAGACGTGCACAACACACCGATAATCAAGACTCATTTACACGGTTCAGACACTTTCCGAGGACTAATCGCTGATACCACTTTTGTCACGACCGAACCCGGCGTGATCGTGCTTACCTCGCACCTAGTGATACAACATCGAGAAAATCAGCGAAATAAAAACATGAACATGAATTAAGAGACAAGATAAATAAACAAACCAAAATAAATGCCTTCATCATATATACATAAATACCAACAATCATCTTTTTTACAAACCCCGCCAACAAATAACATGCACTTAAGATTTTTACAACAACTATGACGGACAGTGGCCGCCATACCCCGAATGTATAAGAATCTACGGACTGTGGTAACATACCAAAAGATAAGCCTCAAGAAATGGGCTTCGACACGCCGAATCGTGATCCTATGAGCGAGGATCCACAACGATGTACTTCCACCGCGATGAACGCAGCCTCAAGGAGGTCGACAACAGTACCAAGTATGTGAAATCAGAAAAGATCAGAATGAAATCATAATAGTCTATAAAGTGAGACATGTATGATAACGATGAATACGTGTCGCCATCCCGCGACTCGGTGAATAATCGGATGGAATACGTGTCCGCCCATCTCGGGACTCGTGTAATCGATGAAATACGTGTCCTCGCCATCTCGTGGGACTCGGTGTATAATCGATGGAATACGTGTCCTCGCCATCTCGCGACTCGGTGTATAATCGATGGAATACGTGTCCTCGCCATCTCGGGACTCGGTGTATAATCAAATGAAATACGTGTCCTCGCCATCTCGTGGGACTCGGTGTAGAATCGCTCACAACCAATCAACCGGCCCATCGAGACGCGGTACAGAATACAACAAAGGCTATCACAACAAGCATAGGCAAGTTTCACAACAACAAGCATAGCAAGCTTCACAACAACAAGCATAGGAAAGTTATACACAACTCAAAGTACTTTCATTTTATGCCAAAGTCCGGGTTTTAACTCCTAAGGTACTACGACGTTAAATTCCTTTTAAAGATCCATTTCTTTTACAAAGGTCACCCGATACCCGTAGTATAAAAATAGAGTGACTAACATTGTTAAGTAAACTAAATGCTTTCCTTTGTAAAATCAAGTAACAACCTTATTTTCCAAACGCTCAAGTTTGCCTAATTTCAAATGCTCAAGTTTCTCATTTTAGAAAAGGTTTCGTAGTTCATAGTTTTAATCCTTTAAAACATAATTCTCCTTTAAACGTTTTGAGAAACATATGTCTTATATGTGAGTAGGTTATTCTTGTTTATAATCAATCTTATTAAGCAGCCATGATCTAGGAAATGTAATATCATTTTGTCTCATCTTAGCTTCTATGCAGATGGAGGTTTCTTGTTTAAATACCATACTTCATTATTCAATACATTTTCCTTTATTAACGCGCAGGGTTTGCCGATACTCATTACGATTTCCAAATCAAGAAACATTATTCCTTTTAAAACCAAGTACTCATTAGTCACGAATGAGGTTTCACACTTTTAACAAAATTCATATCAATACCATTAAGTCAAGTCTCTTATCTTCAAAAAAATCAGTAAACCATTCTTTTATACACTCTTAAGACGTTATACCTAACTTCCCATAAAGCTAGTACAACTCTTATGTTTTCAAAGCCAAGTATTACTCTTCTTTCAAAAAGGTCTTTTGAAACACTTCAAGTTCTTTATTACTACACATCAAATCCGTTATAAGTCAAATCGATTACCACTTTGAAACCACAAAGTATTTTCTTACCTACATAAAGTCATATAACCAACTTCCCATAAAGCCGTTATAACACTTTATGTTTCAAACCAATCAAATACATTAAACACATGTACGCTTCACTGCACATAGTTATACACATATCATGCTAGAACAGATAGGAAGAGGTTCACATACCTCGCGACGACACGACTAATAGCAAAGCGCCCCAAGTACCTCAAACCGCTTGCCACACCTTAAGCCAAGTACCACGCCACACGTAGTATTTCAACCTATAGGCCACAAGGCGCCTATTAACATCTTAGATCTCAATGTAGAATATCTTACGAAAATTCGCAAGACCTCCCCCAACAACGTAAATCTCCTCTTTCTATCGAGGCCGCTACCAAGCCAACCAGGGGGTTTGCACGCCTAACCGACGTACAATTCTACTCACGAATACTACACAAGTCTCATGTAATACACCTATGTAATTACAGCTGATTCACTTCTTAAAATTCAGCTTAAGTCGCAAGACATCGTAAGTATTATTCGTGCTTAAGTCAAAAGACATTGCCGCACAACTATGTTCAGTTCTATATATAGTATACTTAACTATATACTCCTACAACATGTAATTTCCAATTACAAATGTAGGTCAAGAATGTTTACCTCGATAAGCCCAAAATTATCCGAGTTTATATGTCGATCCCGAGCAAGGTTTAGCTCCTACTCCGTCCGCGCGCTCCAACCCGCCTCCAAACAACCTTAGAAGTTCTAACTAACTTCTACTTAACACTTCAACCGACTATGAAGTTTTCCTTGTGGTTTCGTTTTGTGGATCGAGGAAGTATAATAGAATTTTCTGGCTTTTGTAAGTGTAACTGGGAATACTACAAGGTATTTGGGCAAGGTATTTGGGCATTATAACAATACTTGGAGAGTATTTCTATACCACAAAAGGGGGTATTTATACGAGGCAACTAGGCAGTGGGTACCCCACCTAAACACCACAAAGGGGAGGGAGGCTCTCGCCAAGGGCTCTCAAAGGGGAGGGTGGTGGACGAAAACTCACAAGTGAGAGGAGGATTTTTAACACTTAGAAGAATATTTGGATGAAGAATTTCATCAACAAAGGGTGGGTATTTATAGGTCAAGCCATGGCCAACCAAGGGCCAAGATTAATCCATGTGTTAGGCAAGTGTAAGGCCAAGATCAAGGCAAGTACACCTTATCCATCTACCACCAAAATATCCTACCAACTACTTGACAAAACAAGCCACATTTTCCGTCCCAATTACCGCCCAAACGTGCCCCAATTAGAGGGTGACAAGTGTCGCCCTCTCGTTGGTCCAAAATGTTTCGTCTCTCGGAAAAATCCGCAAAAATTATAAAGGAATTTTCCCTACGAAAGCTGTGGAAACGTTTCGTCGAAAAACGACTCCTTTTGGTAGTTATGTACAATTTCGAACCTTGCCTAACTTTAAGGCTCAAATTTCTACGTACGTCCTCACGTACATACCCTGGAAATACGGGGTATAACAATGTATAAGAGAATGCACGTAAGGAATCAAGACTTGGAAATTAGTACGAAAGGAATAATTTGTTTTTCCGGCGGAAAATCTTCCAAACGCCGGAAAGGAAAAATGTTTGTTGTTGAGAATTGGATTCTCAAAATTCATTATTTGAAGAGTATGAGACTTTTAACATTATGGAATTTATTTTTACGGATTTGGTCACGTGAGGCCCACCAGAGGAATTTTACGTTTTGTGGGGCCCACGAGGGTTACAGAATTTTATGGACGAATGAGAGGGCGACACGTGGCACCCCCACACTTGGTATTGGTCGAAATGTGTAGGGGTAAAATGGTCATTTACCATGGTGGAAGATAAGTCTTGCTAACTTGAGATTGTTGACCAAGGTCAACTTGCCACTTGTGCTTAATCCTTGTGATCTTCATCTTAGCCACCCATTTGTTTAAGTCTAAGCCATCCAATGTGTTTTATATACTCAACTAGTAGCAAGACTTGGCATTTTACTCTTAGAAAAATTAGACAACTCTTGTGCAAGAACTATAGCTCTCGACTTTAGTGATTTTCCAACAAGAAAAAATTGTAATTTTGATCCATTGTTCACAAGACTTAAACCCAATATCCCTAAGGGTATTGTAAGGATATCTCAATAGAAATATTTCGGAAAAGTGGCGTTTTCGTATTAGTCGCAAGGCGGAAACTTAAAGAGTTCTTCAGCTTTGAAGTTGGAACTTGAAGATGGGTTCTTCATAGGCCTCTAAGGAGTGCTTGAAGCGGATTGGAACATAAGGAAAGGAGCTAAGAATTTCTAAGGCGCGACTTTGAATCTTGGAAATTTTAAGGGCTTATAAAGGTATAATTTTGTCGTTTTAGTAGTTAAGACTTACTTATTGTTGTAGCTATGGATATTAGCAGGCATGAGTTATATATTATGAGGTTTGATAAGTGTTGTGGCTATTGGAACCCTAATCCGAAAACTAGCATGTTAGCCCTAAGATTTCAATTCAAGTCGATTATTAGTAAAGTCGTCGCATGTTGTAAAAAGAAGGAAATTGTAGTTGTTGAAGTTGTTTATGACTATATAACATGTTAGACCTTAGAACTTGGAATTGGAAAAGGATTGGAAAGGACTTAGTGTTATTATTTATGTTGGCCGAGAATGGATAGATTATGGAGCTATTTCGTATGAATTGTGGGGCGGAATTTTACACGTATTGTAAGGCGTGTAATCCCCTTTGTTTGGCTTGTTAATTGAGAATTATTCCATGTGTGTCTTGATAAGTACTTTGGCTTGATTAATTGAGAATTGCCTAAGTGTGTTGGTGATAGCCTTTGAGTGTAAGTATTATGTTTTATCACGCTGCGACTCTCTGGAGGTACCGCCTCTTGTCAGAAGTTACTTGACGCATCGACAAAGACGGGATTCCACGTATGCTTCCGTTATTTGTAGTACTGGGTTAAATTCTGATTTTTATAAAAGACCCAGTAGTGCTTATGTGTTGTTTGACTACTGGTCGAGATAGGTAAGAGTATAAGTCGTAAACCCCAAGACGCTATACCACCTTCTCCGTGGTAAGAGTATAAACGGTGGTAAACCCCAAGACATTATACCCCCGCTTGTTTTGTTTGATGGTCACGAGATAGGTAAGAGTATAAGTGAGGTAAACCCCAAGACGCTATACCACCTTCTCCGTGGTAAGAGTATAAACGGCGGTAAACCCCAAGACATTATACCCCTCGCTGTTTTGTTTGATGGTCGCCAGAGATAGGGTAAGAGTATAAACGGCGGGTAAACCCCAAGACATTATACCTCGCTTTACCACCGCCGTCTTCCTACTGCCCGCATAGCTTTTAGACACAGTGGGACTTCGTGTTCATGTATGCCTATTGGCGTTATATTATATCATGGGATCGCCGGCAATGGCGATTTCACGCATGATTGATATTGGCGTGAGACCCATGGTTATATTTAGAATGACTTGAGGCATGCTCGACTTGTTATGATCGCATGCAGTCGCAGTAGGTTATCACATGTCTCTCGCTTGCTTAGATCGTTATGATTTCATTACAAGATTATCGCTTCGTTTCATACTTGGTACATTCTTCGCATCGACTTTCCTGGTCGCGTCATGCCGCAGTTTTGCACGCTTGGTGATCGGCAGTGTAGGACCGCCGTAGTTTTGGATAGCTCCTTCGTCGAGTTTATCTTTGGTATAAGATAAAGATGCTTGTATAGATATAGGGGGCCTTGTCCGCCATAGTTCAAGATAACTTTTAAGTCAGATTCATATGTGGATTGGACTACGTATGCAAAGTGTCTTTTGTTATGTATATTATATGGCAGCCTTGTCGGCTTTGCCCTTGCACGTACGATTGGTTTAAAAGGAAAACAAAAGGTGTTATGAAATTTCCTGTCACGACCCGAACCCCGGGCCCGTGACTGGTGCCCTATCTGGGCACCCTTCTACCTTAACAATACAAGTAAGTCATGAATCAAATAACACCTTTTTTTTTAAAACAAACGTGACGCAAGGCAAAGCCAAGGCCGCCATATATACATAAACAAAAGACACTACACCGCATACGAGTCCAATCCTACATACGAATACGCACTTCTGGAGTTAAATCAACTATGACGGACAAGGCCCCGCCGCATCCAAAACTATACAAAGCTCATCATGACATATACCAAAGATAAACTCCGAGTAGAAAGAGCTTATCCAAAACCCCGAGCAGATCCTCGCACTCGCCACCGAATCAAGGCACCTAAACTCGCGGCATTTAACGCAGCTTCGGGCGAGGTCAAGACAAGAATGTACCAAGTATGTGAACAATAAGCATCAGAATGAAATCATAATAGCTAAACAAAACAGAGACATGTATGATAGCCAACCTACAAGATACGACACATAAGCAAATATATCAAGTCGTGACGCACTTCAAAGTCATTACTCAATATAACCACGGGTCTCACGCCCATAATATCAATCATGCCCGTGGAATCCTTCCTCACCGCCATCCATGATGTAATAACACCAATAAGGATACATGAACACCAAGTCCCACCTGTGTCCTCAATACCTCGTGGTCCCATGCCCCTAATCCCACCTCGTAAAGCATGACCATGGGTAACACAAACAAACTGGGACATATATGATAATCAAAATACAACACATCAGGTCTTACTAACAATGAGAGTAAACAAGAGTATCCTTACAATATAAACTAGGAAGCTCATGATCACAGGACCATCCGCTCGCAGATCATTTAGCAATCCTATTCCCGGGACTATTTCACCCGTGATAGGTCTTGTGGACCCGCGAGGTATTCCTCGTGATAGGTCGGACCCGCCCGCACGGGACTATTTCACCCGCATAAGCCCTTTCTGACTCGCATGAGGTATTCCTCGTGATAAGACTATTTCACCCGCATAAGCCCTTACGGACTCGCACGAGGTATTCTCGCATAGTCGGACCCGCCCGCACGGGACTATTTCACCCGCATAAGCCCTACTGACTGCACGAGGTATTCCTCGTGATCGTGGGTAGCAAATCCACTAATGACGCAAATGCCACAAACCCGGAATGACTGCGATCGATATAACAATAGCACACAACCGGCTATTTCCAGCACACATAGGCAAATCCTTAATTACAAGCCAAAGTCCTTACCAAGGCCCACTTAGAATAATTCTCTTTAACAAGCCAAAGTACTTATCAAGGCACACTTAGACAAATTCTCAATTTATCAAGCCAAAGTACTAATCAAGGCATACATAGAATAATTCTTTTAACAAGTCAAAGTACTTATCAAGGCACACTTAGACAAGTTCTCAATTTATCAAGCCAAAGTACTAATCAAGGCATACATAGAATAATTCTCTTTAACAAGTCAAAGTACTTATCAAGGCACACTTAGACAAATTCTCAATTTATCAAGCCAAAGTACTAATCAAGGCATACATAGAATAATTCTCTTTAACAAGTCAAAGTACTTATCAAGACACACTTAGACAAATTCTCAATTTATCAAGCCAAAGTACTAATCAAGGCATACATAGAATAATTCTCTTTAACAAGTCAAATTACTTATCAAGGCACACTTAGACAAATTCTCAATTTATCAAGCCAAAGTACTACATACCTTAATTCTTTTATAAAAGACTCATTTCTATGTAAAGCCCCAAGATACTAACACCCGTAGTATCAAGGCGTGTCTATTTTTCAAAGTAAGTTACTACACTTTTAGAAAACTCATTTCAAAGCTTGAAATCAAGTAACTCTAAATTTTCACAATCTAGGCAACTTATGCCGATTAATCAAAATAGACAACTTTCAAAACCTTCCTAAAGCCGTTATAACCAACTTCCCATAAAGTCGTTATAACCCTTATGGTTTTAGACGATCCATTCCTTCAATAACCAAGAGACTTATACTATTAAAACCAAGTATCACATACTTACAAAACAAGTTCTTAACTTTCAAAATACTTCAAGTCTCTTAATAGTTAGAAAACAAGTTTTCTTCCACTTTTTAAACCTCAAGTAACCACCCTTAACGCAAAGTTACTCTTTAATCATCGCATTTTCTCCTTTAAGTAAATCACTCCTTTGACTCCCTAAAGTCATTATAATGACCTTTAGGTTTTAGAACTAAGGCACTAGCCAAAAGATTTGGAAACCACTTCCTTTTCAAGTCTCTATGTACTTTAAGAAAAATACCTTCACTTTTAAGAATCCAAACTTCCTAAGGAAATGGATTATACTACTTACAATTTAAACATCAAAGTACACTCAAGGAAGTACATAGAACAAATTCTATTTTAGGCAATCCAAATACAAGCAAGGAATGGATCATTCATGAGTAGAACTTACTTCATTTATTCTAAGGAATCATGCTGTAGAGGAGATAGTTCACATACCTTTCGCTAAATCCACAAGCTGCCGAATACACCGTAGGTAGTTGTCAACCTATAATGGTCACAACAAGGCTATCAACTTCTAGTCTCTGTAGAAATAATACTAAGTATTTAGTCTCTAATTCTACGGAAAATCTGGCAAGACTTCCTTTGTTTCTACTCACTTTGCCACCTTTTCAAGGCCGAATACAATAACCAACAAGCCACATTTAAGGCTCCAAACAACAACCAAACAAATGGGATTACACGCCTTACAATACGTAAAATTCCGCCCACAATTCATACGAAATAGTGAATATGCCAAAAGCCATTCTCGGCCAACCTCTAGAACAACACTAAGTCTTTTTCAATCCTTCTTACAATTTCCAAGTTCTAAGGTCTAACATGTTATGTAGTCTAA
Source organism: Przewalskia tangutica (assembly GCA_029844215.1). Lineage (NCBI taxonomy): Eukaryota > Viridiplantae > Streptophyta > Magnoliopsida > Solanales > Solanaceae > Przewalskia > Przewalskia tangutica. The sequence goes on from CM056737.1 coordinate 54,497,875, forward strand.
ACAACTTCAACAACTACAATTTCCTTCTTTATACAACATGCGACGCTTAGACTAATAATCTACTATAATTGAAATCTTAAAGCTAAACATGCTAGATTTAGGATTAGGGTTCCAATAGTCAAAATACTTATCAAACTTCATACTATATAACACATGCTTGCTAAAATCCATAGCTACAACAATAAGTAAGTCTTAACTACTAAAACGACAAAATTTATACCTTTCCAAGCCCTTAAAATTTCCAAGATCCAAAGTCGCGCTTAGCAATTCTTAGCTCCTTTCCTTAGGTTCCAATCCGCTCCAAGCACTCCTAGAGGCCTATGAAGAACCCATCTTCAAGTTCTAACTTCAAAGTCAAGAACTCCTTAGTTTCCGCCATGACTAATGTAAAAATGCTTTTTCCAAATCTTTCTATTGAGATAACCTTACAACACTCTTAGAACCTTGGGTTAAAGTCTGTGAACAAAGGATCACAAACTAAATTTTTGTGTGGGAGAATCATCAAACCCGAGAGCAAGTCTCAAGAACAATTGTGTTGTGATATTTTCTAAGTGTAAAGTGAGCTAGTCTTGCACTAGTATGATACATATAACACATTGGAGGGTCTAGATATCAACAAATGTGAGGCTAGGATGAATATCACAAGGATTAAGCCTATGTGGACAAGTTGACTAGTCAATTATGTCAAGCTTGAAGACTTATCATCTACATAGGTCAAATGACCATTCTACCCTTGCATTTTCGTCCAAGACCACATAAGGGTGCCACGTGTCGCCTCTCATTCGTCCATAAAATTCAGAACCCTCGTGGGCCCCACAAACGTAAAATTCCTCGTGGGCCCCACGTGACCAAACCGTAAAAATAAATTTCCATAATTTTAATAAGTTCCATAATCTTCAAATAATGCCTTTTGAGAATCCAATTCTCAACAACGAACATTTTTCCTTTCCGTCGTCCTAAGATTTTCCGTTAAAAACAATTCTTCCTTTCGCACTAATTTCCAAGTCTTGTTTCCTTTCGCATATCTCTCTTTACATGTCCCGAACTTACTGGTGTAACATTCTTCCTCTTAGAAACATTCGCCCCCGAATGTTCTTAGTCGATTGCCAAGCTATACAAACTCCGATAAACTCTATACTATGCCTATCAATCAATACTCCACAAGACTAACGATGCCACACTGCCATCGCCTAACATACGTAAACATATCAATGGACCTTCCGTCCGCGAATCCTTCTCCCAAAACTCGAAGGTTACATTTTCCCAAACACGGATCCTTAGAGGTTCCTTTCTTTCCTTACTTGTCATACTTTCTCGTACTATCAAACTCATCTAAAGATACATACAAAATCTCAAATTTTGTTTCTGCTCCCAACTTGGAGTTACTATCCAAACTTGGCCATATAGTTACTTACATTCCCGATAAGGCTCTTCTCGGTCCTTACGACCTAGTTCGTGGAACGCGCCCACAAACTCGCATAACAATTTACTAAACTTGGGCCTTGCATCCCTGGATCCTATCACATAATCTGACCATTTCTAACTGACATCACCCCATTCCATACTATTGGCTGACCCGAAATGAGTCCAGAACCCGACTCATCGTCACACTTAACTTCTCATTCTTAGTCGGAAATAAATCTCTCTTATCTCAAGGTACTTCTTACCCTATCCCTATTCACTAGAGGTTCGCCACATAAGCCAAAGTATTTCTATCAGACAATCTTCCCTATCGGTCTTACACTTATACTGGTAATTACAACTTGTGAACTTTATACAACTATAGTCTCACCACCTATCATTCTTGTCAACATTCTTACTTCTCACTTACTAATCAAAGTATCCCTACCTGGGTACTATCACTTATAAATCGCTAGCTCCGCTTATCTTGGCCAAAAACATAATCGCTTCCTCACGACCCTATAGTCTTCTCCTAACCGAGAAACCGGAGGCTCGTGCTTTGGGCCTCAAACTCGCGCAGAAGAACTCGCCGATCGCGAACAACATTCGATATACCTCGGGCATAAGCCCTATCAACTCTCTCGAGTATGACTAGTAGCTCTCGCTACTCCTTTGCCCTTCAAGGGCCCGTTGCTCCTTCGAGGCATAATCAGAAACAGAATAAGTCGAGAGGAATTATCTTACTAACACGCCTCTAGGCACGATCTCGTGAGAAGAATAGAAACCAACTCCTAAATGTCCTGTAGCCTCGCTTATGGGCGTGGCGCGCAACACACCGATAATCAAGACTCTACTAGACACGCTCAGAACATTCCGAGGATCGATCGCTCGATACCACTGTCACGACCAACCTCAAGCTGGATCGTGCCCTATCTCGCACCTTCTACCTTAACAATACAAGTAAGTCATGAATCAAATAACACCTCTTTTTTTTTAAAACAAACGACGTGCAGTGGAAAAGCCGACAAGGTGCCATATATACATAAACAAAAGACACTACACCGCATACGAGTCCAATCCCACATACGAATACGCACTCTGCGAGTTAAATCAACTACGACGGACAAGGCCCCGCCGCATCCAAAACTATACAAAGCCTGCATCAAGGACATGTACCAAAGATAAACTCCGAGTGAAGGAGCTTATCCAAAACCCCGAGCAGATCCTACACTGCCGCCACCGAATCAAGCGTACTAAACCTACGGCATTTAACGCAGCCTTCAAGGAGGTCAAGACGAAGAATGTACCAAGTATGTGAACAATAAGTACAGAATGAAATCATAATCTAAACAAAACATGAGACATGTATGATAGCCAACCTACGATACGACACATAAGCAAATATATCAAGTCGTGGACGCAGCCCTCAAAGTCATTACTCAATATAACCACGGGTCTCACGCCCATAATATCAATCATGCGCCTGGAATCCTTCCTCACCGCCAGCTCATGATGTAATAACACCAATAAGGATACATGAACACCAAGTCCCACCTGTGTCCTCAATACCTCGTGGTCCCATGCCCTAATCCCACCTCGTAAAGCATGCCCATGTGGTAACACAAACAACCGGGACTTATATGATAATCAAAATACAACACATTGTGCCTTACTAACAATGATAGTAAACATGAGTATCCTTACAATATAAACTAGGAAGCTCAGATCAAGCAGACCATCCGCCCGCAGATCATTTAGCAATCCTATTCCCGGGACTATTTCACCCAAGATAGGTCTCATGGACCCGCGAGGTATTCCTCGTGATAGGTCGGACCCGCCCGCACGGGACTATTTCACCCGCATAAGCCCTTTCTGACTCGCATGAGGTATTCTCGTGATAGGACTATTTCACCCGCATAAGCCCTTACTGACTCGCATTAGGTATTCCTCGCATAGTCGGACCCGCCCGCACGGGACTATTTCACCCGCATAAGCCCTACGGACTCGCACGAGGTATTCCTCGATCGTGGGTAGCAAATCCACTGAATGACGAATGCCACAAACCCGGAACGACCCGGCGATCGATATAACAATAGCACACAACCTGGCTATTTCCAGCACACATAGGCAAATCCTTAATTACAAGCCAAAGTCCTTACCAAGGCCCACTTAGAATAATTCTCTTTAACAAGCCAAAGTACTTATCAAGGCACACTTAGACAAATTCTCAATTTATCAAGCCAAAGTACTAATCAAGGCATACATAGAATAATTCTCTTTAACAAGTCAAAGTACTTATCAAGGCACACTTAGACAAATTCTCAATTTATCAAGCCAAAGTACTAATCAAGGCATACATAGAATAATTCTCTTTAACAAGTCAAAGTACTTATATAGGCACAATTAGTCAAATTATCAATTTTTCAACCCAAAGTACTAAACAACGCATACATAGCATAATTAGATTTTAAAAAGTCAAAGTACTTATCAAGGCACACTTAGACAAATTCTCAATTTATCAAGCCAAAGTACTAATCAAGGCATACATAGAATAATTCTCTTTTAACAAGTCAAATTACTTATCAAGGCACACTTAGACAAATTCTCAATTTATCAAGCCAAAGTACTACATACGTACATTCTTTTATAAAAGACTCATTTCTATGTAAAGCCCCAAGATACTAACACCGTAGTATCAAGCGTGTCTATTTTTCAAAGTAAGTTACTACACTTTTAGAAAACTCATTTCAAAGCTTGAAATCAAGTAACTCTAAATTTTCACAATCTAGGCAACTTATGCCGATTAATCAAAATAGACAACTTTCAAAATCTTCCCTAAAGCCGTTATAACCAACTTCCCATAAAGCCGTTATAACCCTTATGGTTTTAGACGTATCCATTCCTTCAATAACCAAGAGACTTATACTATTAAAACCAAGTATCACATACTTACAAAACAAGTTCTTAACTTTCAAAATACTTCAAGTCTCTAATAGTTAGAAAACAAGTTTTCTTCCACTTTTAAACCTCAAGTAACTTCACCCTTAACGCAAGTTACTTCTCTTAAATCATGTCATTTCTCCTCTTTAAATCAAATAAGTAAATCACCTTTGACTCCCCTAAAGTCATTATAATGACCTTTAGGTTTTAGAACTAAGACACTAGCCAAAAGATTTGGAAACCACTTCCTTTTCAAGTCTCTATGTACTTTAAGAAAAATACCTTCACTTTTAAGAATCCAAACTTCCCTAAGGAAATGGATTATACTACTTACAATTTAAACATCAAAGTACACTCAAGGAAGTACATAGAACAAATTCTATTTTAGGCAATCCAAATACAAGCAAGGAATGGATCATTCAAGGAGTAGAACTTACTTCCTTTATTCTAAGGAATCATGCTGTAAGAAGAGATAGTTCACATACCTTTTCGCTAAATCCACAAGCTAAGCCGAATACACCGTAGTAGAAGTGTCAACCTATAATGGTCACAACAAGGCTATCAACTTCTAGTCTCTATGTAGAAATAATACTAAGTATTTAGTCTCTAATTCTACGGAAAATCGCAAAGACTTCCTTTGTTTCTACTCACTTTGCCACCTTTTCAAGGCCGAATACAATAACCAACAAGCCACATTTAAGGCTCCAAACAACAACCAAACAAAGGGATTACACGCCTACAATACGTGTAAAATTCGCCCCATAATTCATACGAAATAGTGAATATGCCAAAAGCCATTCTCTACCAACCTCTAGAACAACACTAAGTCTTTTTCAATCCTTCTTACAATTTCCAAGTTCTAAGGTCTAACATGTTATGTAGTCTAAACAACTTCAACAACTACAATTTCCTTCTTTATACAACATGCGACGCTTAGACTAATAATCGACTAGAATTGAAATCTTAAAGCTAAACATGCTAGATTTCGGATTAGGGTTCCAATAGTCAAAATACTTATCAAACTTCATACTATATAACACATGCTTGCTAAAATCCATAGCTACAACAATAAGTAAGTCTTAACTACTAAAACGACAAAATTTATACCTTTCCAAGCCCTTAAAATTTCCAAGATCCAAAGTCGCGCTTAGCAATTCTTAGCTCCTTTCCTTAGGTTCCAATCCGCTCCAAGCACTCCTAGAGGCCTATGAAGAACCCATCTTCAAGTTCTAACTTCAAAGTCAAGAACTCCTTAGTTTCCGCCCTTGCGACTAATGTAAAAATGCGCTTTTTCCAAATCTTTCTATTGAGATAACCTTACAACACTCTTAGGAACCTTGGGTTAAAGTCTTGTGAACAAAGGATCACAAACTAAATTTTTTTGTGTGGGAGAATCATCAAACCCGAGAGCAAGTCTCCAAGAACAATTGTGTTGTGATATTTTCTAAGTGTAAAGTGAGCTAGTCTTGCACTAGTATGATACATATAACACATTGGAGGGTCTAGATATAAACAAATGTGAGGCTAGGATGAATATCACAAGGATTAAGCCTATGTGGACAAGTTGACTAGTCAATTATGTCAAGCTTGAAGACTTATCATCTACATAGGTCAAATGACCATTCTACCCCTTGCATTTTCGTCCAAGACCATATAAGGGTGCCACGTGTCTCCCTCTCATTCGTCCATAAAATTCTGTAACCCTCGTGGGCCCCACAAAACGTAAAATTCCTCGGGTGGGCCCCACGTGACCAAATCCGTAAAAATAAATTTCCATAATTTTAATAAGTTCCATAATCTTCAAATAATGCCTTTTGAGAATCCAATTCTCAACAACGAACATTTTTCCTTTCCGTCGTCCGGAAGATTTTCCGTCGGAAAAACGATTCTTCCTTTCGTAATAATTTCCAAGTCTTGTTTCCTTTCGTACATTCTCTTTTACATATCCTGAACTTACGGGGTGTAACATTTCCGCAGTTTACTTAGTTGTTAAGGTAGAAGGGTGCCTGTAGGCACCGCCACGCCTCGGGGTTCGGCGTGACAGTGGTATCGAGCGATCCCTGAGTCTTTACGCATCGTGTCTAGTAGAGTCTTGATTATCGGTGTGTTGCGCGCCACACCCATAAACAGGAGGCTACAGGACATTTAGAGTTGGTTTCTATTCTTCTCACTCTAAGATCGCGCTACATGTAGCCGTGTTAGTAAGATAATTCCTCTCCGACGTGATTTTGTGTTACGCTTATGCCTCCGCGAGGGCAACAACCGCCGTAGGGCAAAGGAGTAGCAGGAGCTACTAGTCGACTCAGAGTTGATAGGGCTTATGCCTGTGGTATACCGGATGTTGTTCGCAATGGCGAAGTTCTTCAAGGCCAGTGGTTCGAGGCCCCAGCACTGCAGCCTCAGCTTTCTGCCAGGGAAAGACTTTAGGGTCATGAAGGAAGCCATTATGTTATTGACCAAGATAGCAGTGCTACAGTTTCATCAACAGGAGGTTATTCGCCAAGATGCATGTGTGTACAAAGGGTAGAGGGCCAACGCGGAGATCAGCGTAAGAGGGCTAGACCGGTTGGTTATTCCGGTGAGTTTTTGGACGAGCTGCCTCAGCAGCGAGTGAGATATTCATCCCACCCTACCCAGTATATGCCCCCGCAGCCCACAGGTGGGAGATTTGATCCCACAAGGTATTTAGGAGCCGGTCCAAGCTCCAAGGGTTGAGGTTCTCAAAGGAGCAGGGGATTTTCTCAGTCAAGGCCACCTATTCCTCAGTGTATCAGATGTGGTAAGCGTCATTCGGGGAAATTCCGTTATGGCACAAGTGCTTGTTTTTATTGTGGTCGTCCGGGCCACATTCTGAGGGTATGTCCTTTTAGAAGGAGCACCGGTGAGGTGGCTCAGCCTATGAGGCCGGTAGTTGGTTCCCTTTCCTCCACAGATGTCGGCCCCTGCGGGGTGTTCGGATGCCACCACCTGGTAGAGGTCAGGGTGGAGTTTATAGTTCTAGCGGCCCTTCGAACCGCAGAGATGACGTGACTACGGGGCAGGATCAGGAGGCGACATCGCACGGGGTTACAGGTATATTTCGATTCTTTTGAATCATACGTGCATTGATAGATTCAAATTTCGCCCTAGCATATATGGTTTCCCTTTGTTGCTAAGAGTTGTAAAGTGATAGTACCCCAGAGGTAGGAATACTTTGGCTTATGTGACGAACCTCTAAGTGAATAGAGGATAGGGTGAGAAGTACCTTGAGATAAGGGAAAGATTTATTTCAGACTAAGAATGATAAATTAAGTGTGACGATGAGTCGGGTTATGGACTCATCTCGGGTCAACCGATAGTATGGAATGGGGTGATGTCAGTTGGTAGTGGTCCCGCTATGTGATAGGGCCACGAGGATGCCAGGCCCAAGTTTAGTTAATCGTTGTACGAGTTTGTGGATGCGTTCCACTGGAACTAGGTCGTAAGGACCGAGAAGAGCCTTAACGGGAATGTAAGTAACTATATGGCCAAGTCTAGTTAGTAACTCCGAGGATTGGAGAACAGAAATAATATGTGAGATTTTGTACGTGTACTAGATAAGTTTGAAAGTACGAGAAAGTATGACAAGTAAGGAAAGAAAGTAACCTCTAAAGATCTTGTTTGTGATAAGGCTGTAACCTTCGAGTATGGTGAGAAGGGACCACGGACGGAAGGTCCATTGTTATGTTTACGTATGTTGTGGTGGCCATGAGTGGCATCGTTGGTCTTATGGAGTATTGACTGTTAGGCATAGTATAGAGTTTATGCCGGAGTTTGTATAGCTTGACAACCGACTAAGAACATTCGGGGACGAATGTTTCTAAGGGGGGAAGAATGTTACACCCCGAAAGTCCAGGACATGTATAAGAGAATGTACGTAAGGAATCAAGACTTGGAAATTAGTACGAAAGGAAGAATTTGTTTTTCCGGCGGAAAATCTTCCGAACGCCGGAAAGGAAAAATGTTTGTTGTTGAGAATTGGATTCTCAAAATGCATTATTTGAAGAGTATGAGACTTTTAACATTATGGAATTTATTTTTACGGATTTGGTCACGTGGGGCCCACTCGAGGAATTTTACGTTTTATGGGGCCCACGAGGGTTACGGAATTTTATGGACGAATGAGAGGGCGACACGTGGCACCCCCACACTTGTTCTTGGTCGAAATGTGTAGGGGTAAAATGGTCATTTACCATGGTGGAAGATAAGTCTTGCTAGCTTGAGATTGTTGACTAAGGTCAACTTGCCACTTGTGCTTAATCCTTGTGATCTTCATCTTAGCCACCCATTTGTTTAAGTCTAAGCCATCTAATGTGTTTTATATACTCAACTAGTAGCAAGACTTGGCATTTTACTGTTAGAAAAATTAGACAACTCTTGTGCAAGAACTATAGCTCTCGGCTTTAGTGATTTTCCAACAAGAAAAATTTGTAATTTTGATCCATTGTTCACAAGACTTAAACCCAATATCCCTAAGGGTATTGTAAGGATATCTCAATAGAAATATTTCGGAAAAGTGGCGTTTTCGTATTAGTCGCAAGGCGGAAACTTAAAGAGTTCTTCAACTTTGAAGTTGGAACTTGAAGATGGGTTCTTCATAGGCCTCTAAGGAGTGCTTGGAGCGGATTGGAACATAAGGAAAGGAGCTAAGAATTTCTAAGGCGCGACTTTGAATCTTGGAAATTTTAAGGGCTTATAAAGGTATAATTTTGTCGTTTTAGTAGTTAAGACTTACTTATTGTTGTAGCTATGGATATTAGCAAGCATGAGTTATATATTATGAGGTTTGATAAGTGTTGTGGCTATTGCAACCCTAATCCGAAAACTAGCATGTTAGCCCTAAGATTTCAATTCAAGTCGATTATTAGTAAAGTCGTCGCATGTTGTAAAAAGAAGGAAATTGTAGTTGTTGAAGTTGTTTATGACTATATAACATGTTAGACCTTAGAACTTGGAATTGGAAAAGGATTGGAAAGTACTTAGTGTTATTATTTATGTTGGCCGAGAATGGCTAGATTATGGAGCTATTTCGTATGAATTGTGGGGCGGAATTTTACACGTATTGTAAGGCGTGTAATCCCATTTGTTTGGTTGTTGTTTTGAGGCTTAAATGTGGCGTGTCGGTTATTGTATTCGTCCTTGAAAAAGGTGGCAAAGTGAGTAGAAACAAAGGAAGTGCTGCCCAATTTTCCGTAGAATTAGAGACCGTATACTTAGTATTATTCTACGTTAGAGACTAGAAGTTGATAGTCTTGTTGTGACCATTATAGGTTGACACTTCTACGTACGGCGTATTCGGCTTAGCTTGTGGATTTAGCCGAAAAGGTATGTGAACTATCTCCTCTTCTAGCATGATTCCTTAAGATAAAGAAAGTATGTCCTACTCCTTAAATGATCCATTCCTTGGTTGTATTTGGATTGCCTAAAGTAGAACTTGTTCTATGTACTTCATTGATCGATTTGATGTTTAAATTGTAAGTGGTATAATCCATTTCCTTAGTGAAGTTTGGATTCTTAAAAGTGAAAGTATTTTACTTAAAGTACATAGAGTCTTGAAAAGGAAGTGGTTTCCAAATCTTTTGGCTAGTGCCTTAATTCCAAAACCTAAAGGTCATTATAATGACTTTAGGGGAGTCAAAGGAGTGATTTACTTACTTGTTTTAAAAGAGGAGAAGTGACATGATTTAAAAGAAGTAACTTATTTTAGAGGTGTGAGTTACTTGAGGTTTAAATGTAGAAGAAACTTGTTTTCTAAATATTAAGAGACTTGTAGTATTTTGAAAGTTGAGAACTTGATTTGTAAAGTATGTGATACTTGGTTTTAATAGTATAAGTCTCTTGGTTATAAAAGGAATGGATATGTCCAAAACCATAAAGGGTTATAACGGCTTTATGGGAAGTTGGTTATAACGGTTTTATGGAAGGTTAAGAAAGTTGTCTATTTTGATCAATGGGCATAAGTTGCCTAGATTGTGAAAATTTGAAGTTACTTGATTTCAAGCTTTGAAATGAGTTTTCTAAAAGTGTAGTAACTTACTTTGAAAAATAGACATGCCTTGATACTACGGGTGTTAGTATCTTGGGATTTTACATAAGAAGGAGTCTTTTGAAAAGGAATGTACGTACGTAGTACTTTGGCTTGTTAAATGAGAATTATTCTATTGGTGCCTTGATAAGTACTTTGGCTTGTTAAATGAGAATTATTCTATTTGTGCCTTGATAAGTACTTTGGCTTGTTAAATGAGAATTATTCTATCGTGCCTTGATAAGTACTTTGGCTTGTTACATGAGAATTATTCTATTTGTGCCTTGATAAGTACTTTGGCTTGTTAATTGAGAATTATTCCATGTGTGCCTTGATAAGTACTTTGGCTTGTTAATTGAGAATTAGTCCATGTGTGCCTTGATAAGTACTTTGGCTTGATTAATTGAGAATTGCCTAAGTGTCTTGGTGATAGCCTTTCGAGTGTAAGTATTATGTTTTATCGCGTTGTCGCGACTCTCGGTTGGAGGTCACCGCCTTGTGGTAAGTTACTTGGACGCATCGACAATGATGTGGATTCCACGTATGCTTCCATTATTTGTAGTACTTGGGTTAAATTCCTGATTTTTATAAAAGACCGTAGTGCTTATGTTATTCGACGGCCGAGATAGGTAAGAGTATAAGTGAGGTAAACCCCCAAGACGCTATACCACCTTCTCCGTGGTAAGAGTATAAACGGCGGTAAACCCCAAGACATTATACCCCCGCTTGTTTTGTTTGATGGTCGGCCGAGATAGGGTAAGAGTATAAGTGAGAGTAAACCCCAAGACGCTATACCACCTTCTCCAGGTAAGAGTATAAATGAGGGTAAACCCCAAGACATTATACCCCGCTTGTTTTGTTTGACGGTCGCCAGAGATAGGTAAGAGTATAAATGAGGTAAACCCCAAGACATTATACCTCGCTTACCACCGCCGCCTTCCTACTTGCCCGCATGCTTTTAGGACACAGTGAGACTTGGTGTTCATGTATGCCTATTGGCGTTATATTATATCATGGAACGCCGGTGAGGAAGGATTCCACGCATGATTGATATTGTGGCGTGAGACCCATGGTTATATTTTAGAAATGACTTGAGGGCATGCGTCCCTGACTTGTTATGATCGCATGTGTTGTGTATCGTAGGTCGCTATCATACATGTCTCTGCTTTGCTTAGATCGTTATGATTTCATTACTGATTTCATCGCTTCACATACTTGGTACATTCTTCGACGACCTCCTTCGGGGGGCTGCGTTCATGCCGCAGGTTTAGGTACGCTGTTTGGTGATCGGCAGGTGTAGGACCCTGCTCAGAGTTTTTGGATAGCTCCTTCTGTTCGGGAGTTTATCTTTTGGTATAAGTTCTTCAGTACAGACTTTTGTACAGTTATGGGTACGGCGGGGCCTTGTCCCGTCATAGTTCAGTATAACTCTTAGAGGACTGTATTCATATGTGGGATTGGACTCATGTACGGTGTAGTGTCTTTTGTTATGCATATTATATGGCAGCCTTGTCGGCTTTGCCCTTGCACGTACGATTGGTTTAAAAGGAAAAAAAAAAAGAGGTGTTATGAAATTTCCGCAGTTTACTTAGTTGTTAAGGTAGAAGGGTTCCCAGGTAGGGCACCTGTCACGGGCCCCGGGGTTCGAGGCGTGACATAAAAAGCCCTAAATCACCAAATTCCTTCCCAGATACCGTCTCAATGCAGTATTCGCCGCCACCACCACTATTTTGAGCCGCTATTGTCTGTAAGTCGTCCCATTTTTAATTTTTGAGTCGTTACACATTTGGGACAATGTGTCGTTTAAGTTTGGGGGGGGGGTACTTATGTTTTTGAGTCTTTGTATGTTTGTGAGTCCTTGTAATTGAGTTTTTTTTTGTGTCTTTTATTGTATCTATATGAGTCAACTTTTTTATGATCATGCATGTTGTAGTTGCTGAAAATGCCTAATGAATTTAGTGGGATAATGTAATGGAATGAGAAGCCAAAATCTGTGTGCTTAAGTTAGATATGCCAAAAATTCATAAAAATCTAATTATTTGGGATATTTTGTGCTTAGCCTATGTGTTGTCAATTGTGAAAAATGTCTATGAGTCTGCTTACTTGTTATTTGAGGCGAAATAGTTAGGATGTATATGTTTAGGGAGATGATTCAGATATTTATTTGTTAGCTCTTCTTTCATTTCATTACCTACCTTGCAATAAATTGTATCCCTAGTCAGCCCCGTTGAGCCTAAAATAAGTTATTTCTTTTACACCATGTGATTCTCTTGTGTGCCATAAACAGTAATTAAAAAATTGGAATGAAGAAGTGTGAAAAAAAAATACCAAAAGAAAGTGAAAAATTAATGTACCCAAATGAAAAAAAATATAAAAGCTTAAGTTTGGGGGTGCCTATGTGGATGTGTTCCATGCTCTCAAAAAGAGAAGAGGGGAACGATAGGTATGAACTGAAAAAGAATACCAAAAATAAGGATAAAATGGTTGTATGAGAAAAACGCTTATGGTACGTAAATTGAGCCTAAATGCCTACTCTTACCTACCCCTGCCTAAGCCTACATTACAACCCTGAAAAGTTCTGAAGATCTCTAATATGTATGTCTATGATTAGTGGAGAATAGCAAGTCAACAGACTCGTAGAACTAAATGAAATTGACATGCATATGGTAGATGTTCATGCTTCTATTGATTATGATTGAAATGAATTTGCGAAATATCTGGCTTGAAATTCTAGATTGCTATATTCATGCTATATATGTTTCAGCATATTATCCCAACTGACGTTCATGTTTTTCTAAGTAATCATGTCCAGCTGGTTGATTTGAGTCTTTGAGACTTTTTGATTTTGTTTCTTTGTTTTTGTTTTGATATTTGCTCGAGGGTGAGCAAAAGTTAAGTTTGGGGGTATTTGTTAGGCGTATTTTGTATACGTTTTTTTGAGTTATTTTTAGTTAGTAGTTTTCCCATTTTGGTTTAAATAAGTACCGTGTTAGGGTCGTTTTTTCTTTCTTTTGAGTCACAGCGGTTCAAAAAAGGCAAAATGACGAAAAGGAGCGAAACGTGGGCACAAAAGGAGGGTCCCAAGGCAAAAAAGATGAAAATTGGTAATTCAGGACAAAAAACTGCAGCACCGCGGTGCCGTTCATACAGGACCATGGTGCCATTATTACTGAGAGGCTGCAGGACTTTCGGCACCGCGGTGCCATCCTGCAGAACCGATGTGCCGAGGCATGAATTTTCAGATCCGAAATAGAATTGGCAAAGGGCAGAAGGGTCCAAGACACACGTTTTTAACAACAAATATAAGCCATATGGACAGATTTTAGGGGGGATATCTGTTACGACCCGACCCCGGGCCCGCGACTGGTACCCTACCTGGGCACCCTTACAGGTATACATCAGAGATAATCAGCGGAACATACATGAACTTAACAAGAAATAAATAACAGGTTAGCCGATAAGGCTACCTCCCGGGATATATATATAATCCAAAAGCAGTTACCTCCCTTTTTTTTTTACAAAGCGACCCACAAGATATGACTACAAACCTCTAAGAGTTTTGACATAACAACTGTGACGGAACAGGGCCCCGCCATACCCCTGAATGTACATAAATCTACAATCTCATGGAACCGAACCAAAAGACAAAGCCTCCGGAGAAATAGAGTTTTCCAAGAACTGAACAGTGATCCTAAGAGTCTTTGACAAGCTATGTACCTCAACTCGCGGCAGATGAACGCACTTCAAGGAGGTCAAGACAAATATGTACCAAGTATGTAAAATCGAAAATCAGTAATGAAATCATAATAGTCTAAAATAAAAGCTGAGACATGTATGATAACCAAAATAATAAAGACATCGTGCCTTGCCGAAGTGAAAGTCAGTTTTACCTTTTTAAAGACTATTTCAACACATGAACAATAGTCACACCAGGGCTATGGACACAAGCCCTCAAATATCATCGCACAATCCAGTAAGGGTCTCAAGCCCACAAATATCAAAGCGTGCGTGGAATTCCATCATCGCCGATACCGTAAGTGTAAAATATAACCATATGTCGAGCCCGTGACATCCTACCTCACTGTCGGCGTACACATATGCAATACATATATATATCTCCTGCCCGTGGAATCCCCCATCACTGCCGACAGCCGTAAGTGTAAAATATAACCATGAGACGCGCCCGTGGCATCCTACCTCACCGCTTCTACACACCTATGCAATATATATATATATATATATATATATATATATCTCATGCCCGTGGAATCCTCATCTCGTACACGACTTCATGGAGAGCTAATCCATGGGTAATAATCAGATATAACATGCCCGTGGAATCCTCATCTCGTACATGTCTTCACGGAGAGCTAGTCCATGGAGTAATAGCATATAACACGGTCGCATGCCTCGTAATCCTCATCGATAAGCATGGCCACGAGTAATAATAGCATCCGAATTTAACCCGCATCCTGGTCGCGTGCCCCTAATCCTCATCGTATAAGCATGTCCAAGGATCAATCACAATGGAAGCATACCTGTGGAATCCTTCGTCACTGTCGGTACGTCCAAGTAAATTTACAACAAGACGGTCGGCCCTCCAACTGAGAGTCACGACAGCGTAAAAATATAATACTTGCACTTAAAGGCTATCACAAGCAAGCATAGGCAAGTTCATAAAATCTTTAGACTTTCATTTTATCGACTCAAGGCACTTCCACATCACATAAAAATCCGGGAATTTAACCCACAGTACTACGTACTTCCATTCTTTTCAAAAGACTCATTTTTACATAAAACTCCAAGATACTAACACCCGTAGTATCAAAGCATGTCTATTTTTCAAATTAAGTTACTAAACCTTTAGAAAGTCACTTCAAGACCTTGAAACCAAGTAACTTCTAATTTCACAACCTAGGCAACTCATGCCTATCAATCAAAATAGACAAATCTCTTAACCTTTCATAAAGTCGTTATAACTACTTTCCATAAAGCCGTTATAACTCTTTATGGTTTAGACAATTTCATTCATTTTATAACCAAAAGACTTATACTTTCAAATCAAGTTGCATAGCTTTCAAAATACTTCAAGTCTCTTATCTTTAGAAATCAAGTTTCTTAACTTTAGAAATCAAGTTTCTTAACTTTAGAAATCAAGTCTCTTATCTCTAGAATATCAAGATATCAATACTTTCCAAATCAAGTATTCTATACTTTTAAATCAAGTCATCCCTTCCTTTAAGAATCAAGTCCCATAACTTGAAAACTAAAGTCTCTTAACCTTTTAAGAACTCAAGGTTCATAGTCTTAAAACTTCATAACATAAACTCTTTAAATTAAGTAACATGTACTTTTATGCGGTTGTGAATAGGTTATACTCGTTTATAACGATCTTATTAAATCAGCCATGATCTAGAAAATGTAATACAATTTTGTCTTATCTTAGCTTCTATGCAGATGGAGAATTCTACTCATTTTAATATAATTGATTTTCGATACATTTTATTTTATTAACGCTGCAATGACTTGTTCGATACTTATTCTCATTCGGGCAGTAAATTAACAAAGTCAACTCGACTCCAAATACTTCCTAACGACTCTTACCAACATCCCCCATAAGACTTGGTAAGAACTTAGGATAACGTAGACGTAACTTTTACATAGAGTAAACCAACATACATACCTCTTAACTTCTAAGAGTAGAAGGAATCATGAAATAACACCACATGTATATTCATACATAGAATCATGCCAAAAGAAGGAAGATGTTCACATACCTCGCGACGATTATCGACAAGTAGCAAAATGCTCCAAAGTACTTCAACCTTGATAGCTATTCCATCCTTTAAGTGGAATACACTATACGTAGTACTTCAACCTATAATGGCCATAATACATCTATTAACCTCTAGCTTCAAACGTAGAATATTCTAAGTGTAAAGTTACTAAATTCTACGAAAAATCGGACAACACTTCCTTTGTTTCTACGTACTTTTCCACCTTTTTCAAGGCCCGAATTTAACAACCAAACATACCTCATTTAAGGCCCAACAATTTAGCTATCCAAAGGGGATTACACGCCTTAACAGAACGTGTAAAATTCTGCCCCACAATAATACAAAACAATCCAATAATTCCATGCCATTCTCGGCTATAATGTATCATACTACAAAGTCTTATCCAATTCCTTTTCAATCCAAGTTGTTACATCTAACATGTCATATAGTCACAACTAGTTGTAACAATTATAACCACTTTAATCAACTCTTTATATAACATGCGACGACTAAATTAGTAACTAAATTGAATTACAATCTTAAAGGCTAAATCATGCAACTTTCGGATTCCATCCAAATATTCTATAACACTTATCAATCTTCATAATATATTTCACATGATCATTTCTAACTACTACAACATGAAATCTTGAATTACAATAGCAAGACGGAGATTATTACCTCTTTAAGCCCAAAACAATCCAAAACCTAAAGTCGATCCTTAGCAACTTCAACTCCTTTTCTTGACGTTCCAATCCGCTATTTGCAACCCTTAGAAGCTTGTGAAAAACTCCTCTTCTATTTACAACTTCAAAGTTGAAGAACACCTTGGGTTTTGCCTTGCGACTAACGTAAAAATGCGGTTTTTCGGGATCTTTCTATTGAGATATCCTTACAATACCCTTAGGAACCTTGGTTTAAAGTATTGGGATTATTGAACCATAAACGAAAATCTTTCTTGTTCACAAAGGGGCAAACCCGAGAGATATCAATAAGAACACACAAGTTCTCTAAATTTTTCTAAGTGTTGGAAGACTTGTCTTGCTATTAGTGTGCTTATATAACAATATGGAGGGTCAAGATTACAACACATGTTGGGTTTGGATGAATGAGATTAAAATATCAAGCCAAGTGGGCTCTTTGACTTAGTCAATAAACTCAAGCTCTAGCTTGCAAGACTTGTTCATCTTTACTTTGGTCAAATGACCTTTATACCCATGGTCCATTCGACCAAGACCATCTAAGGGGGGGTGACACGTGTCACCCTTTCATTCGTCGCAATATTTCGTTTCCCGACATTTCCAAAATTTCGATAATTTTTTTTTACTAGTCTCAAATCTTAACGTTTTTTAGTTCTTACGTACGTTCTTATAAACATGTCCTGGAATTACGGGGTGTAACAATATCATTCATTCTATTCTCATTCCTCAAAACACAACGCTTGGCGGCTACAATTGGAGACATAGTTCTACGTAATTTTTCTTTCTTTAGTTTTCAATTCAGTTTATATTTGGATTTGTATTAGTTCTCAGCATGTTTATGTCTAGGAGCTAAACACTTTATTAGAGATTTCCTTTTGAATCGCTTGAAACTCTATCTCATGACTTAATGCATTAGTTTGATTTCTTCTTCACTTGATTAAGATTTATTCAATAATTGGTATGAATGCTTGATAGTTAATTGATCACTAATTATCATAATCTATATGATTTCGAATCAAGAACCGAGAGGAGAGTTTTGGATATTCTATAATTGAATAGACATAGGTTAAAATCGCGGACGAAAATACCCCGATACTTGTGTAGCATTATAGGTTACTGTTCTTAAACCTCCTATGTGGTAAATCCTATCATAGAAATATAGAAGGGTTTTGCACTGGGCTTGAGCGATTATATATCCTAACCGGAATATAAGACAGTCTAGTTAACCGCTATCTTAACGTAGAAGAAGAAGTCACTCTAGTTGCATTAAGGATTGAATAGAGTGGATAGCCGAGGATTTTGGAAGCCCTAATTCCTTTATAACTGATTACAACTTCAGCATTTTAGTTAATTCTTGCAATTATTCTAGTAGTTAGACAAAAACCCAAATCAAATATCGTTTGCCAAATAGATAACCTAGAATAGATGTTCGGTAATTAGAAATCAGTCTCTGTGTACGATAAACTCCGTCTTACAGACTATATTACTTGTGAACGATACGTACACTTGCGTGAACAATTGGACACGGTCCTAACAGTTAACATTCAAAAATAATTTAAGTGTTTAGCCAAAATTCAGTGACAACCGAACTATTCTGAAGCCGAATTTACTCCTATCCCTCGACTACAAGAACTTCATCGGCTACTAAGGTATATTAGCCGAAGTCGTTAGTTAGAGGTACGACTGAGACCCGCTCAGATGCAGACGCCTCAACGACTAAGTTAAAAGGGTTTCGAGACCCCTAAAAGCGGTAACAACCAACAACAGCTGCAAAACAATGGCTATTACCCAAGAAAGAGGAGTAGAGGGAGAGAAAATCGACACCACCTCCCCCCTGGTCAACCATTGAACTTAGTGGGTTACTTGATGGCTGACATGGGGGGGGGGGGCACGTTTGTACAATTTTTTCTTCCTTTTTGTAACATTCTTTTGTATATACAACACACAATCAATCTAACAAATCAAATCTTTTATTTATCCTTCCTTTATTCTTTACTTTCCTTTATCCTTTACTGTACACAGTTGCATTCATGTTTCTTACCTCTTAGTTCACTAGTACCACTGTCATAACGCTTTCTGAAGTAGTTGGGTAATCCATTGCTGGAAATCAGAGTTCCGTTTACAACCCAAATAACTCTAGTTAAAGAATTAAATAGTCTTCCGATTAGATCAGCCGATACAACGGCAGAACACATAATTCGGAGCGAGAACAATCTTATAAACGCAGAGTAATATATTCAAAAGGGACTGCTGCTTATTTTATCGTCAAAGTAATGTACAGACTATACACATATATATACTCTTAGGTATGTATTAGAAGAGTTATAGAGTTCTATTTTCACATAATCACTGTAAGGAATCTATCCGCTATTACTTGGAGTCCTACTCGACTTGCGACATGTATCGGGGGTCCTAATACATCTAAAGACAAGGGACAAGTTTAATTAAAAACCCATTTATCAACCTAGGTCAAGTGTCTTATTTCAATGTCAATAATGCGTAAACATTTCAACAAATGAGTTGCTTCCACCCTACTATCTAAGATATCTATTTTAAAAAAAAATATTTAACTTATAGCTAATATTGGTATATACTTAAAGAAAAAAATCAATAATTTAATTATAATATTGTTTTATTAAGATACGAGTAGTATTCCAAAAGCATATAAAAAAGACACAATTTTCTATGCGGGAAAAAAACTTAAGCATCTAATCGAGTGCCATTGACAGAGCCGTCCCCGGGCGGTCGAGTCTGGCTGGCGGGCTTGCGCCTCAAAATTTTCATTTTTTTATTAGTTTCAAATATTAAGATATGTATTAAAAATATCTCCAATCTTATCAGAGCTATAGGCTGTAGCCTAGTAGTTGATGACTTCCTTTAAATGTCCTTCCCTAGTGAGATGTCGCATGTTCTCGAATCCAATGAGCAACGAAAGTATTTTTTTTTAAAACACAAAAATCATATTTGGCCCCAAGTCTCATCCCCCTCTTTAAACAAAAAACAAACCTTCTTGGCCCCAAATCCCAAGTCCCAACCAGTAGGCCTCTTTCCCTTTTTAAACAAAAAAAAAACATTCATTCATTTTCAAAAGACAGAGAACATTATTGTATTAAAATTAAAAATATTGAATCGCATATAGTGTTTATTATACATTTATTTGATGTTTTGATCAATAATTATTTTTTAATATTGATTAATTAGTTAATTTTAATTTTTCATGTGAATAAAAAAAGATTTTTTTTTATTTCTCGCACCGGACCCTTAAAAGTGCAGAAACGGCCCTGACCATTGAACACACAAATCGACACCATATATGTGATAAAGCAAATACTAATTTTTACCATATTTAATAAGTAGAAGAAATTGAATAACAAAAATGAATCCCTCAGAATAAAGTTTTTCATCAATGGCTACCAGTCCACTATTAAATTATTGAGTTAGTTTATCAATGGGACTAAAAACCTTGAAACTCTTAAGAAAAAAGAGATACATTAAAAAGAATCAACATCAAATAAAAAATTACTACATAAATCACCTGTCAAACTTTAGAAATACATATGTGATCGGAGATTGCCAAGCTTAATTTCAAACACAAATGTTTGAATTTCGATTGTATGTCAACTCCGCACATGCATGTCTGAAGTTACACTTTGACAAACACAAATTTGAATATGTATTATTTCAGGGAAAAGAACACAAATGCTCAATGCAGGCAAAGTAATTATCTCAAAATGTCCCCTTACTTTCATGCCCTCAAAACTATTTAGATGTGTGCCCTCAAAATTATGATACTAACATGATATCGCCCTATCTCTTATATATCATGATAGTATCATAAATAACTTTTTTCATTTCTTCAAAAACACTCATCAACCCTTTATGAAACACATATGATATCTATATAATATACTGACAAGGTATCATAGACGACCATGTTCATTTATTAAAAAATAATACTTTTCTAAAACAAGTCTATGATATCATCATCTTATATACATATACTGAGATGATATCATCGAGTACTGCTTCAGCCCTTCAATGAGACACTTAGTCCTCCATGACACCATCATGGTATATAAATATACTGAGATGGTATCATGGAGGAAGGATTTTGGGTGAGGGGATATTCGGGTAAATATTTCAGGTCGGGTGTGTAGAAGCGAAATTAGTTTATTAGGGGTATGATCGGATAAATATTTTGCCTTTTAGGGTATTATGTGTTGTTTTTCCAATAGTTTTCCCCTCATCGTTTCGTAAAATTCGTTCCACTGTGGTAAAATCTCATCTTGTGTATTGACCGAAGTTATAATAGTAACAATGAACTCTCGAATATGGCCAAAGTTTCCCCCTTGAATATTGAAAGTTTTTTTAACCTTCATACCCGTGATTTTGATGTAGATTTTAAAGCGGCTAAACTTATAAATATTTATTGTAGAATATTGTAATTCTTCTTTTGGAGGCTTCTCATTGATATAATATATCGGAATTGTATTAGGATATCTAGTTTCCATAATTACATCAAAATCCTAATTACATAATATATGAAGAATATTAGTATATTATCTCTATCACACCCCCTCAGTCGGAGCGGGAGGAGGTCGGACGCTGAGACAGGATCTGAAGTCAAGGAACAACTGCCGAGAAAGTTCCTTAGTAAATATATTTGCGTACTGATATGAATAAGGAACATGTAACACCCTAACATGAGCCATGACAACCTTCTCAGAAACAAAATATATATTCATCTCAATGTGTTTGGTTCGCTGATGCTGGACCGGGTTATGAGACAAGTAAACAACATATATGTTATCACAGTAGACAATAGATGCTTTACATAAGGAACAGTGAAGCTCCAGAAAAAGGTTTCTAAGCCACTAGATCTCGGCAACCACATTTACAATGCCTCTATATTCTGCTTCTGCACTCAAATGGGAAATCCTGGCTTGTCTCTTGGCAGACCACGAGTAATTGAGGTTCTGCTTCGGTGCCAATCAGTGTCCGTATAAGATATCAACCTGGATGGTGCAAATGAGTGATGATGTAATTCTTAGTCAATAGTACCCTTAATGTACCAAATGATACGTTTAAGAGCGGTAAGAGGTTTTCTACAAAGAGAAAGATCGAGCACCAGATTCCCGTCATCAGTACTTAGTTTCGATTTTGAGTCAACTGGAGTGGGCATGATCTTACAGTTTGCCATTATAGTCTTGTAAATAATTTCTTCGGCATACTTACTCTAACACAAGAACATTGTATTTTTAGATCTGGTCACTGAAATAAAAATAACTAAACTTACCCAAATTTATTATAGCAAATTCAGATTTGAGCAGGGTAATGATCTCATTTTTCAGCATATTAGATGGGGCAGTCCGAATAATATTATTCACATATAGTAAAAAGGTATACAGTGTCATTACCTCATTGAAAAAAGAAAAATGAATTATCACTTTTCCTGCACACAAACTCAATCTGCATGATGTAAGTGGCAAAGTGCTCATACCAAGCCTTAGGGGGCTTGTTTAAGCCATATAGTGACTTTTGAAGATGGCAGACATATCGAGGAGCCTCTGGATGCACAAAGTCAGGTGGTTGATGCATATATATTATTTCTTGCAAATCACCATGTAAGAACGCATTCTTCATATCAAATTGACGAATCGACAAGTTTTTTTCCATTGCTATGCTCAAAACAGTGTGAATGGTGACTGGTTTAACCACTGGACTGAAAGTCTCACCACAATCAACCTCCTCTTGTTGCCCCGTGTCATTTTCCACAAGTCTCACCTTATGGCATTCAAGCTCACCATTATCTCTGAATTTATGATGATATAGCCACATGGAATGGATCACATTCACTCCATCTAGTCTCAATACAAGATTCCAAGTGTGTTGTGTAGTGAGCGTATTAAATTATTCACGCATGACCGTATTCCAATTTCGGTCAAGCTTGGCTAATTTGGTGTTTTTAGGTATAGATGAGATGGTCTGAGTGGATACGTTAAAATTGACCTTCGATTTGAAAATCCCATATTGGCACTGGTTTCCATATGATGGGTAGGAATCAGGACTTTTGAGCTAACTGGAAGTGAAGGCAGTGGGGTTGGGTGGGTAATGGTACCATGGGGTAGTAGGGTTTACGGGGGTTATTGGGGGTAGAGGGGTGGCTGACGGGGTCTACTGGGATGTCAGTGGGGTGTTGGTGCAGTGAGGCAGGGGATTAGTCGATGGAGACAGGGAGCCCGTGACTGGAGATGTAGGTGGGAGGGGGTGTGTTCAACGGGACTTGGGGGCTGTGACGGTACAACGAGGGGAATCGTGATGGGATCGCCGAAATATTAGCAATATGTATGACACTTCACATGAGAAGTCATCCAATAATACCAAATAATACTTATGACCCAGTTTGCTAGTAATGAGAGATGTTCATAAATTTACATGAATAATGTCAAGAGGAGAAAAAGTAACACTTAAACATTACGTAAACGGAAGTATAACATGTTTTTCTAGAGAACAAGAATAGCAATTGTGGGCAAGTTTTCCTTTATTACATCAAATTAAATTGTGACTTCTAAGAAAGTTAAAAATCGGTGCTCCCGGTCCAAATCTACTATGCCAAGTTGATGGGGAGATTGCAGCTAGGAAGGTATGTGGATTGATACTTGTAGCAGAAATGGATGAGAAAGGATAGAAGTCTCTCAGACTATTGCATCTTGTAAGAGGTGTCCTCGTACGTAGGTCTTTCACAGAAAAAACAAAAGAGTCAAACTCAATAGATACAAAATCGTCACTAGTGAATTTCTTAACAGAGATTAAGTTTTTAATGATATTAAGAGAATAGAGGACATTTTTAGGGAAAATGGAGGGTGAGATGGCGGTGTTTTAGTGGTGCCATAGCCTTGAATTGGAATGCGATTTACGACCAAAATAAATTGAGGATTGCGCAAATTAAAAAGTTGAAGAAGATTATCAGAGTTATCAGTGAGGTGGGATATAGCACCCGTGTTCATATATTAGGCATCATCGAGCTGCTATAAATTCATAGTACTGTAGGCCTGACTCAGTTTGGTAGGGGACATAAGGTTGTAGTGTTGTTGTGGTTGTTGGACCGGAGATAGGTAGGCCTGATGTTGTTGGTCCATGTAGCAGGGGTTGGAGGTGGGCCTAGGATTCCCCGATATTGGCGATGCCCAGTGAATCGGGCCTCGACTGTTGGATATAGTAGTGAGGCCCAAGTCTCGGGGCTGTGGGCTTCGTTCATGTGCTATTGTGTTGGGCCGACCCACTCTGAGGGGTGTTGTACCGGTCGTGACTATCTATTAGACCTGGAGTTACCGCCATGATCCTTCCCTCGGATGCTACCTCGATTCCCATGGCCGCAACATTTTCCCCCTCTTTGGCCACTATGTTGAGAGTGGTGGTCCGTGTTGTATTATGAATCGGCGGGTGTAGTGGTGGTTTGCGGTACTTTAAATGACAATGCTTTTTGATTGTTTTCATCTTTTTTGGCTCGTCTAGTCTCTTCCAAAACAAGTGTGTCATACTCACCCTAGGGAGAGGATCCGTTTGTTGGATCATCGTCACAAGTGTGTCATACTCACCCTTCGACAAACCATGATGAGTTGTAAAACAATATATGTTTCGAAAATTAGAGTGTCAATGCTAGACAATTGATCGACAACCAATTTTAGTTGTTTACAATAGTCTGACATGTTGGCAAAGTGTTCAAGACGTGTGTTGTTAAATTATTCCTCCAAATAGACGGCGTGTGTATGTTTGTTGTCTTGAAAGATTTCCTCTAGTTGTGTCCATAATACGTGAGCCATAGCACATGTCTTCATAATAGTATGAAGTAAATCCTTAGAGATGGTGTCATATATCCATTGTTTAACAATTTCACTTAGCCGCTTCCACGTCGGGTTGTCGACGTCAGGTGGCCGAGGCGTGGTGGCATCGATGTGATCAAGGACGTTGTATGCACAAACATGTATTTTAAATAATTCAACTCACGATGAGTATTATACATCCTCTTGATCAAGAACTAAAGGGGTAAAGTTCCTGATATTTGTTACGTTGAAGGCCGGGTGAAAGAAGGTATGAGAGGATGATGGAGGAGAAGGATGTGGGACATCGGGGTTGGAGGAGGAACCCTCGATAGATTCGTGAGTAGCCATAAGGGGTAGTTTTCGGTGGTTCAAGAGAGGGGAAAAATTAGGGTTAGAGGGAAGGATTGCCACCGCCGGAAGCAAGGAGAGAGGGCAGGCAGCGAGCAAGAGTGGTAAGAAGAGTGTTTTAGGATTTGACTTTTGATATCATATAGAATATTGTAATTCTCCTTTTTGGAGGCTTCTCATTGACACAATATATATAGTTGTTTACAACTACAAATCCTAATTGTATTAGGATATCTAGTTTCCATATTTACATCAAAATCCTAATTAAAGAATATTTATGAACTTCATCTATTTTTTAAATAGCGATCATCAAATTGCCTATCTATGCAAGTTCGTCCTGATAATACATATGGATTCTAGACTTTAGAAAAGCGAGCTTATATTAATACATATTCAATAAATTTCTTAATACAAATATAAAATTTTCCGCCAAAACTATTGACTTCAACAGAATCTATATAGAGCTAAAATTCTCAACCTCAGATGTATTTATCAGCCATCATGGTTCAAAGTATCCCAAATTTAGGAGTGAAGCCCATGACAATGAAATAGTACTATTCATGAGGAAGGAAAAAGAAGAAAAATCTTTCATTTCCCGTACTGTTTTAAGACAAAATTTTATACTAGTAATTATTAGTGGCATAACCATCTATAAAGAAAAAATAAGCTCCGTATCAAAAGCTAATGATGAATCCTGTGATTGTTTTGTGCCAAGTTTTGAAGGTGTTGATTATAAGGGTAAATATTATTGGATTATGCTTTAGTGCGATTCCTAATTATTTGTTAAATTAAACCTTCCTAAGTACTCCCTATGTCCCAAAATACTCGTCACATTACATTTTTCAAGACTCAATCTGTATGATCTTTGACAAACATTTTAAGCTATATTTTTCATCAGATTAATATGAAAAGAATTACAACTATTTTTTATAGTTTCCGAACAACTAAATTTTAAGTTTAAAATATTGAATCAATCTAATCTAATTTAGCTTTAAAATTTAGTTAAATTAACTTTTAAAAAGAAAAACATCACAAGTATTTTGAGACGGAGGAACTATTTGTTAAAATAAAGCAAACGTATTTCTGCTTATGTCTATTAACTAAAATACAATTCGAAATAGAGATAACGTGAATATATTGGAAAACAACGTACCATAAGATCATCACAACTCACAAAGGGCATGCATATTTCGATACGATATTCAATATCTATATAGAAAATATTGAAATGACAAACACCGTATTAAATTATTAATTATATATACAATTTATATATATTATATAATAGTATAATTGACTTATATATTAACTAAAAAAGATCTAAAAGCGTTATTAAATATTTAATTACATATAGTCTTATACAATACATATTAATTATTCAAATATACTTTCAATCTTTCTGTTTTCTTTCTTTCCTCTCTCCTCTATACTTGCAACGGTAACACACACCCCACCCCACCCTCGTCGACGGTAACCCAAACTTGGTGCACTTGGCCGTGATCGGTGACTGTGGTCCCTTTCGGCAGACATCATCTGCGCTCCAACCAAGACGTTTGGCCGATCTGCGGAGACACAATTGCTCGGCAGTTCCGTGACGAACAATGATTTTCCGACAACAAATAATAATCTGATGGTGATTTTTCGGTGGCTTATGCGGCAGTGAACAGTGTCGTACGGTAGTAAACGTCGTCAGACAACTGTACGACGCGACTCCAACCAGGTCACGTTCACCGACGGACACCACAGCGCTCCGACCAGATCTACACAGGTCTCATTATTCTGACAGGCTCCGGTGGTGAACAATGATTTTTCGGTGAACAATATTCTCCAGCAGTGAACATTCTTACGGTGGTGAACACAACCATATAACTGTATGACGCTACTCCGATCAGGGACTCGACTTTTCAGCGAATAGTACTTTCGGTGCAGGTGAACATTACCGGTGAACAATGATTGTCGCTGACGAATATGTTTGATTCAACTGGAGTTGGTACCTCCGGTTACCCGTATCCATTCTTTGTCTTTATTCTTGTTGTTCCATTTTGCTGCTTTGTTGTATTGATTTGTGACTTTACGTTCTTGCGTTTACTCTTCTTGTCTTTAGTTATAACATTCTTAGCGTAGTGGTTTTACTTGCCTCTAGATTCTTCTTAAATTGTTCTTTAACTTTGATCCCTTCTTGTTTCAGGGTAAACATTTGAGTAGTCTATTATTTTATATCTACGTTAGTGGATTTGGTAAGTGGTGGTAGACTAGGGTTATGTTGGGTAAGTGGGGTAAGAGAGATGCTAGGCTAAGAATAGGGTCTTAGAACATTGAGAGTTTAACGGGAAGGTCCATAGAGCTAGTTAAAATTCATAAGAAGAGGAGGATTAATATAACATGTGTCCAGGAGACCAAATGGGTAGAACCTAAGGCTAAGGATGTGTATGGGTATACGCTATGATTCTCGAGTAGATCGAGGTATAAGAATGGAGTAGGCATTTTTTAGTAGACAATGAGCTAAAGGATCAGGTGGTAGAGGTTAGGAGGGTCAATGACAGGATGATGAAAATTAAGTTGGTAGTTGGAGGGTTCACTATGAATATTATTAGTGTTTACGTGCCACAGGCGATCTTGGATGAGGAGGAGAAGAGGCTATTTTGAGAGGATTTATATGAGGTAGTGAGTGGTATACCACCCATTGAGAAATTATTTATGAGAGGGAATTTCAATAGACATATCGGGTCACTTTTGGGGGGTTATAACAACGTCCATCGAGGCTTTGGCATTGGGGACATGAATAGGAGAGGCATCTCACTTTTGGAGTTCACTAGAGCTTTTGGGATAGTGATAACCAATTCGAGGTTCCTGAAGAAGTGGAGCACTTCGTGACTTTTCATAGTTCGGTATCTAAGACTCAGATAGACTTTTTTATCCTTAAAAATGTTGATAATGGTCTTTGTAAATACTTCAAGGTTATTTCGAGGGAGGATCTTACAACCTGACATAAGCAAAGAAGATTGTGGAGAAGTTGATGGCTAAGGGGGCTTAGGGAAGTAATGGGGATGCGACCAGTATGTGGGACATGACGTACAGTTGCATTCGCAAGGTAGTTAGAGAAATGCTTGGGGTCTCGAGGGGTAGCCGTAGTGGGCATCGAGGGAACTGGTGGTGGAATGATAAAGTTCAAGAGAAGATGGAAGTGAAGAAAGCGGCATATGTGAAATTGGTAGAAAGCAAGGATGAGGTGAAGAAGTGGGTCAATAGGGAACTGTATAAGATGACGAGGAATGAGGTAAAACTTATGGTTACGGCGACAAAAATGACGGCTTTTGAACGCATGTATATGGAATTAGAGGAGAAATGTAAAGACATGAAGTTGTACAGACCAGCCAAGACGAGTGAGATGAAGGCCCGTGACTTGGATAACGTGAGGTGCATCAAGGACGGGGATTGAAAGTACAGGTGGGGGACACACATATTAGGTAGAGGTGACATTCTTATTTCCATAAACTCTTGAATGAAAAAGGAGATAGAGACTGTTAAGTCCATTTTAGGACTGTTTTAGAGTCTGTTTTAGGAGTCTTTTACGTGTCTTTTTAGTGTTTTTGTGCAGTATTATGCTTTGTTTGTGTTGTTTTCAGGATATGAGCGACTTAGGTGGGAAAGGACGAAATTAACATGAAATGGCGGATTTGAAGGATGTAAATGCGCAACCAAGCCTCAAACAATCTAGCTAAAGAGTCATGAAGAGCAAGGAAAGAATCTGAAAAAATCTGAGCGAAAAGCAGAAGGCACCGCGGTGCATGACCAAAAGGGACCGCGGTGCTGATGAACCGCGGCCCAAAAGTATGGCACCGCGGCGTAAATATTCCAGTAGCTTCCAGCGATTTCGGCTGACTCAGCACCGCGGTGCTAACACGTATTTCCGAGAAAAAGTCGAATTTCAGTAAGGGTAAAAGGGTCCGAAGAAAGGTTTTTCTCAGATATAAATACCCTAAACCCTGTCTTATTTGAGATCATACTTTGGAGAGGCAAGAATTGGAGCAAACACAAGATTGGAGACAACTTTGTTCAAGTGTTTTTTCTTCTCTTTTATTTTAATTTCAGTTGATGTTGGATTTTGTATTAGTTCTTAGCATGACAATGTCTAGGAGCTAATCTCTTTAGTAGGGTTTTCCGTCGAATCTTCTTAAAACTCTTTCATATACTTAATGCATAGTTATTGCTTTGTTCTTTAGTTATATTAAGATCTATTCAATATTGTTATGACTGCTTGATAATTAATTGGCCATTAATTATCATAACTTATATGATTTCGAATCGAGATCCGAGAGGGGAGATTTGAATATGTTGTAGTTGTCTAGACATAGGTTAAAATTGTAGACGAAAGCACCCCGATACTTGTGTAGTACTTAGGGTTATTGTTCTTACTCCTCTTGTTTGGTAAAATCTATCATAGAAATATAGAAGGTTTCTTCATAAGGTTGAATTTGTATATGTCCTAACCGGAATATAAGATAGATTAGTTAAACTGCTATCTTAATAAGAAGAAGAATCATTAGCATTATATTAACACGTGAAATAATGGATAGTTGAGAAGATTGAAAGCCTTATTTCCTTCATAACTGTTTCAAACCAAAGTATTATCATCTTTAGTTTAAGGACTGAAAGCACACATCACATTCCAATTCTCATTGCACATGCTGGTTTAGATCATTTTAACATATATTAAGTTCCAACAGACTTACAAACTACAATATCAGCCTCATCTAAAACATAAATACAAACACCCAACTAAACAGACTCTAAATGATCCTTTAAACACTTGCAGCTTCTCTATTCTAGCCAATAGCTTGTTCAACATTCTTAGTCTTCATTACGTATCTTAATCAAACAATATTAACACACATAAATAGGCCACAAATCGTATTTTTTAGAACTCTATCGACTAATCAGAATTGAACCATAATTTCTAAATATTAACAGATATAATAATGTCACATTAATTAACACATAATAACCAACACTCAAAATAGACAGAAAAACACATAGAACGCAAAATAGACCAGAATCGAGAGTAATTGAATTTACCTTCTCCGGCTAGCGAACCGAGGCGTCGTCTCGACTCGTCGAATCCGTTTTTGTTTTTTATTATGCGATAAAAATGAAATTCAAAAGATTTTGTGCCCTTTTAATTCGGACTGAGAATGAGAAAAACCAAAAATTTTGTTCTGGTTTTCGAACAATTTAAATAGTAATCCTAGATTTTGTTCTGGGTATTTGAGGCTCAAAATTCGATCTTGCGTTAAAAAAAAAGATCCTTAAAACACAACCCAAAGGGCTGTATTTATAGCCCAGATATGGGTCTCCACAGCTTCTTCAAGACTTTGATTTTGAAATTCGAATTTGAAAAGAAAACGGGAAGAACTCTGAGATCGACAAGATGATGAGAGGACGATTTTTCAGCTTTTGCAGAGAAATTGTGACGGTTTTCCATTCCTGATTGAAAGAAAAGTGGTCTGAAATTTAACTTTTCCAGAGAGATTTGAAAGGAAGGTCGTTGGGACAGAGATATGGATTTTTCTCTCGGATTGAACCTTGAACGACTTTGATTCAGTGTTTTATCCACTGAATCGAAGAGAGAAAGGTCCAGCAATCCGCCAGAACCTTACGCATGCCCGATTCAGTGATGAAACACCCTCTCGTGGTTCAAGGAGTTCAAAAAAGCATATGATGGGTGATGTGTGGCGACAGTGAGGTGGTTTATCCAGTGGATTCGAGGGGTCATCGATGAAGGACCGTCGGTTTCTGGGAGGTAGACGGGTCGCTGGTTTGGAAGGGTTGGGTGATGGAACGATTTAGTTGATGGATAGTGTTGAAGAAATGGAATTTGGGCCGGGTTAGGGGAATTGATTTGGGCTGACTTCGGAAAGAAAGGGGTTGTGGGAATTGGGCTGCTGGAAATGGGAATATTTGTTTGGGCTTAGCCAAAAATGAGGTCCAAAATTAAGGGATTTAATTGGTCAATCAACTAATCCAATTCTTTAATTAATTAAAACATGCTTCTTTCGTCTTAAAAAAAAGTGCACACACACATAAGTTATGGTGCAAGTGATTTAATATATATATTTAGAATATACATTTGAAAATGATTTATTTGGTAATTGATAAAAATATTAAGAGAAAATCAATCACCAGTGTTGATGTCGAAATATTAAAATATATATTTTTCTTATATTTTAGTTATATAAAAAATGTAGTACCCGATATTTTAAAATTAAGTGGTAATTAGTGAAAAAATATTAAAACTTAGCATTTTTGGGAATTTTTAAGACTGAGAAGCATAGTAAAATTAATCGAAGAAAAAAGGACGACCTGAACAAAATAGTCGGTAAAGAGGGGACAAAATTGGGTGTCAACAACTTGTTCCTCTTTGACTGAAGACGATGAAAGAGTGTTCGGACAAAGACGTTGACTTGTAGCCAATTTTGTCCTGATCGTCAAAGCTTAGGAAATGCAAGGGTAAACGGAGTTTTCAAGAAGGAAAGGGGATTTTGATGCTAGGAATTTAAGCGCAAAGTTGTTGTAGATTCAAAACTTGTCCCAGTGTCGAATTATGATCACACTGGGTTATTGTGACATTAGAAAATTAAAGGCAAGGCTAATGCAGATTCAATTTTTTTTCTTTTTTGTCCCAGTGTTGAATTATGATGACACTGGGTCGCTGTGATGCCAAAATTAAAGACGGGCTGATGCCGATTCAAAATTCTGTCTCAATATCGAATTATGATGATACTGGGGTCATTGGTGTTGCGGGATGCTGTAGGAGAGAGGATCGACGATCAATGTACAAATTGTCTCGGTTCGCCGTAAGAGATAGTTCCACGTTGTGCTCCTGCTCCGGTAAATTAAGGCTCCTGCAGGCTAAAGCATAAGAAAAATTAGTGTATAACTGTTAAGACAAAATGATAAAACATGAATATATGAGAAATGCGATCATGTGAGTAAGAATGTCGTCCTATGTAGACGTAAAGTGCTGAAGGTGTCGTAGTTGCAGATGACTCATTTTTTGGATGTTTTGCGTTCGTGACCCGCATGGGTTGGGAAGAGCTGAGCTTTAATGCTTGATTAGAACTTTGATGACTGCTACTGTCCCTCCGGTTGCTACTAATATGAAAACATATCTTATCAAGGTGACCAGATGGATGTATTTCATTACATGCAAAAATAAGGAGAATAGTTTCTCAATGGTGTTTGGCGACAAATGTGTTTAAATTCCTCTAAGGGTGTTTGTTCCCTAAGGTGCCTCTAAGGGTGTTTGTTCCCTGAGACTAAAAATGCCTCTAAGGGTGTTTGTTCCCTGAGACTCAAAATGCCTCCAAGGGTGTTTGTTCTCTGAGACTCAACATGCCTCCAAGGGTGTTTGTTCCCTGAGACTAGAATACAACAGGCGTTTCATTACATGCGAGATTAGGGAGAGAATTTTAATAGTGTGACCGAAGCCGATACAGGCCACCTATGTATCCCAACAGGGGAATCAGGTCATAACGTAGTTCATTTACAAACCAAGGTAGTTTCTTTGCAGATGATGCCTGGATATCATGTGTTTGTGAACCAAATGAGCTACGATGATGTCGTTGTTTATTGCTTTTGTGAACCGCATGGGTTGTGATACCTTGTTATTGTTGATGTGATGGACCTTATTGCGGAATTTAAACTTTGATTGTTGCTGTATTTTTTGTTTTTTGCTAATATGAAGAACCTGCGCTCAAAGAAAACTCGTTAGTTTGGGAACCGCCTGAGTTGAAATGTCGTCATTGTCCGGACGTTGTGTGTTTTTGAACAACATGGACATGTTGTTGCCCTCTCGGTTTGAACTTTGATTGTTGCTGTCTTTCTACTTTTGTTAATATGAAGAACCTGTGCTCAAAGAAAACTCGTTAGTTTGGGAACCGCCTGAGTTGAAATGATGTCGTTGTCCAGACGTTGTGCGTTTGTGAACAACATGGACTTGTTGTTTCCCTCTCGATTTGAACTTTGATTGTTGTTGTATTTCTGCTTCTGCTAATATGAAAAATCTTTGATCGTGGCTTTCTTTTTCTGCTGCTACGAATATGAAGAACCTGCGCTCAAAGAAAACTTGTGAGTTTTGGGGGGGTGGGGGGTCGATTCGTGTTGAATTTGTAGCTTTGATCCTTGGTGCTCGGGCGCCTGACTTGTTTGGACCTGTGACCCCTATCTGGTTTCCTGCCTTGGCTAATTGTTAATGAAAATATTTATTTCTTGTGACAAAGTGTGTATTTGATAAACGTTTTGGCGGATTTACTAAATGAACATCTTATCCAGAACCAAAAATTGTCCCAGTTTTAACCTTTAAACATGCAAGGGCGCTTGGTCTAAAATGAGTCTTATGGGGGATTGTTTGACCATTCTATCAAAAATGTATATTTTGTTATCTCCAAAATAAGGGGAAGTTTTCTTACTGGTGTGACCGAAGCTAATATAGGCCGCCTACGTATCCCGCCGAGGGAATCATGTCGTAACGTAGTTCGTTGTACAAGTGAAAAGAGATTGTGATGTTTTCTAAAAATGGGACCGAAGCCGAAGTGGCTGCCTACGTATCCCGTCAAAGGAATCAACTCAAACATAGTTCAAAATACAAGTGAGGAGGCAAAATATGTTAAACTAACTATGTACGTTCAGAGGACCAAGACAGCGTACAAGTCCACTTGTTCGAAATGTCTCATTGCTTTGCATCTCATACTGTCGAGTCTCCAGCGGGATCATCTCGATCACATTGTATTTCTACTTATTTTTCAGCAATGAGAATACTTTTAAGTCCTTCCCGTGATTTTCTGTATCATTTTCTTTTGATTCTTGTGCAGTGCATGTTTTGATGAATGACTGATTCAGGCAGAATAGGCTCTGGCCAAGGAGTATCTCTCTTCCTTTGGAGAATGATCGACGATTTGACCTTCTTCCCTCTTTGGGCTGGCGCAACAGTCCCTTTCAAACTGTTTTCTTCAACAATCATGTTCACATGGGCATTGTCAAGATTTGGTGAAGGGTTATTGTCAAGATTTTGTCTTTGAGGGTATAACAATTTTCAGTGTCGTGTCCAATGACTTCGGAGTGGTATGCACAATGTTTAGTCTCATCGTGCCATTTGGAATTAGGATTGGGGATATTTCCTGGGATTGGTTAAAGTATTTCTGCAATCCTCAGCCTCTCATACAATTGGGCTAGAGGTTCGGCCAAAGGTGTATAGGTTTTGGTTGACTTTCTTTCAGGTTTATGCGGGATTTGTATGCATTTTGTAGATGGATTTGTGGCCGGGTCTGCTATATATTGGTTAGGTATGATAAACAGGGTATGGATCATGTGAGTGTAGATAGTTAGGCTGAAGGCCTTTGCATTTTGGCTATAGTAGAAAGACTGAGGATTTTGAGTGTTTTGGTAGGTTGGCATTTTGTTTGGCCTATGTTCCTGGATTGTCATGACAGAGGGTACTCTATCCCTCTTCCTCTTGATTTCTACTCCAAACGAGTCCGACTGGATCGATTTACTTGTTGCTTGCAGTGCTGCTAAGTTTGTGATTCTCCCTGTTTTGATACATTCTTCTATGAAGTCTCTCATCCTCACAACTTCAGAGAAAATCCGTCCTATAACACTTATTATTCTCTCATAGTACGTTGCATCTTTCATAGATTACACGAAGAGAGTAGTCATTTCACTTTCTGCCATCAGGGGTTGGAATTTGGCTACTTCTGCCCTCCACCTCGTAACGTATTCCCTGAATGTCTCTATGGATTTCCTTTCTAACTTCATCAAGTAAAATTTATCCAAGACCGTGTCAGTGTTAAATCTAAACCTGTCCACAAAGTCTTGTGCCATTGTGCTCCAGCTATGCCATTTTCGTGGATTCTAGCTAGTATACCAGTCGAGTGCTTCCCTGTTAGGCTTCTTACGAACAATTTCAAAATTATGGATAATCTTTGCCTACTCCGACCAATTTGTTGCAGTATTACCTTAAATGAGCACGAGGGTTTCCTTTCCCATCGAATAAATCGAATTTAGGCACCTTATAACCGACAGGTAATTCGACATCCGGGTGCATGCAAAAATCCTCATACTTAAGCCCTTCATTCCCCTTGCTTATCTGAATGCTTTTGAATGCCTCTTTCAGACTATGGATTTTTTTCACCATACTTTCATCAGCTCTAGATCGAGCATGCATTTCCATTTCCTCGTACTGATCAACCTCCTGGGGATAGGTTTAGTATGGTGGTGAAAAGGGTCGGGGTTCAGTTGCATATATCGGTGGCACATATTGTTGGTTCTGTGATGTTGGCATTTGCGGAGTTGCCTGATAATTGTGGATGAGTGGGGTAGTTTGGGTAGGCGAAGCTTGAGACATATATGGAGTTGAGAGGTTTAGTGATCATTTTGTGGTTGGCTTTATGGGTTGATAGGTTGTGGATTAGTGGACTTTTGAAGTCGGTCAATCTCAATCTGCATGGTTGTCATCTGTTGCAACAGTTGGGCGAAGAATTCATCTTGGATGATAGTATTTTCCTTTTCTGAATTTTTTGGTTCATCTCTTGGAAGAGCGACAAGTCCCAAGCCAGTTTGTTCGGGTGCCCCTGAATAAGATATTTTGCTGGACAATGGTGCCTTTGACATTTGTGAAGTAGAGATGTTCTGCCAGTCAACACGAATCAACCTTTGGGGGGATAAGATAAGCAAAAATAATCTCATGAAAAAAAATGAAGCAAACCAAGTTAGTATAACACAGATAATTATAACTTTAAATAATATGTACAGGGTTGCAACCGACAAATAATGGTAAGCAAATTGCATAAAAATCAAGTGTGCGCTCTAATATGCATTGGGCCTCTTTATGTCAGAGATGGACCTAAATGTCAAATATGCGAGATTATGATAAATAGGTCCAAGCCGTTAAACTGTAATCAGAGATGGTTCATTTTCCAATTTCGGCATGTCTGGATTAGGCTTGAATCCGTCTATCATTATCACGCTACACATAATATGTTGATTGGTCATTGGGTTGTGAAACCCGTCGACCAATTTTTGGTGGATTTCTTAATTGTGGAGACAATACCAAGGATCGACCCCACCTAAGGTAAATGCATGCATGATTTAAAATAAAGGGTGGTATAGCTAGAGATGGCAAAGGATCCTGGACCCGGTCCGGATTCGGTGGATCCAACATTAGTGAAGTGTTTCAAATAGGCTCAGGGATAAGCAACATCAACAAAGAAGGGTTCATTCAGGATCAAAAGGGGTGACTAGTGATTAATAAAACAAGGGTGACTTGCAAGGCTCAAACATTCCAAAGATAGCCTAAGTCATCTTCCTAAGCATGCATTATCTAGAATTTCGTCTCAAGTTGCAAGCAAGTTCTAGAATTTACCACCATCTCTCTCCAAACCAAAATTCACTTATGCATAAACCAATTAATTGAATACGGGAGAGTTACTAGTCATGAATAAGTTTTTCATTATTATCAATAATCAAAAGCAAACTCAAAGGCTATCCAACTGCACACATATTTATGCATTACATGGTAATAGATTTCATTCAATTGTATTACAATTATTCACTTAATCTCATTGGCTATTGTTTGTTAACTTGATTCACTTGACACAAGACACTAAAACAAAAGATACAAACAATAAATAACTAAAATATAAACAATTTAAAGGACTACAACTCAATACAAAAAACACAAACTGACGTAAAACAATAAAATCCCCCCCTCCAAAAAAAAAAACTTATTTGACATATTGTCCCCAATGTGAAAAGTAAAGCAAGAGAATGAAGACTTACAAAAATATAGGCGACTCAAAATGGTGGCGGTGGCGGTGGATATTGTGGCTCAAAAGGCTGATATTGTGGTGGCAGTCCAAAATGAGGCTCAGGTGGCAGATCTTGTAGTGACCAATGGTTGAACATAGAATTGAGTTCATACTCATAATTGTACCATTGTTGCTCCCATTGGTGCTGATGGTGGTCGCGCTCCCGCTGAGTCTGGATTATGTAATTGTTTTGTTGCCACATTTTTGCTGATTTTGCATCATGTGTTGTTGATTTTGGAGCAGCTGATCCAATTGTCATAATGGAGGCTCAATCGCCAAGGGAGGTGGAAAATTGCTCCCTCCGGGCACATTCCTTTCAGCTTCCTCTAGCTCTTCTTCCTCTACTCTTCGTCTGCGCCTGGGTGGGCGTTGAACTCTCTCTTCAGCAACATGTGCTTGATGGCTTGGGCCTAGAATGTCAGCAGCTGCTGGCTGAGCAACTTCATCTCATCCACCTCTATTTTGACCATTTTTTCTCTCCTCTGGGTTTGCTACAGGCTCAGGATAGGAATGCACCAGATTGTGAGTCAGAGGTGGCTGAACCTTCTCAAGAATGTCTGTGGTGAATGTTGGGACTACATGCCTAGTGCGTAAAACATTGATGAGTGAGTCATGTCCCAATTCGCTAGTGGTGGTCAGCCTGCCGATCCCCGCTATACTATTAATTATCTCCAACCCAATATCAATGGCCT
Organism: Przewalskia tangutica; assembly: GCA_029844215.1. Taxonomy (NCBI): domain Eukaryota; kingdom Viridiplantae; phylum Streptophyta; class Magnoliopsida; order Solanales; family Solanaceae; genus Przewalskia; species Przewalskia tangutica. Next base: position 54,535,464 of record CM056737.1, read on the forward strand.
TGCCAGTCATGATGTTATATACAAGCTTGATTTTATCTGTGGGTATGTTAGAAAAATGAGTAAACGGAATCAAGATGGCACTTATAAAATATAGCCATGCCTTGTCTACTCTGTTGAACTGACATCTGGCCAATACTCTGTACTGATTGTGGGATAGGTGAAATTGTGCTCTTGGATAGCATAAGACCTCCGCAATTATGTCCCACTCTATGTGACTGACATCCCTAGACCAACTCTTGAAGTGGTATGGGTTATAACCCTCATCCATAATGTCTGTCGTCCCAAATATTGCGTTTACCTCTTCAGAACTAATGGGCGCATACCGCCCTCTAACAAAGCACCTGCCATTACATTGTTCCGGGTAAAAGCAAAAAGACTGTAAGTCGAGTTGCTAAAGCGACATCATCTCATTGAATGTAGATATTTGTTGCGTAGCAGTTCAAATCAGGTATGAAGAGTGAAAGGAGCTAAAAGCAGCTCGAGCGAATGCGAGAGGAGCTAAAAGAAAAAAGACTGTAATTCGAGTTTCTACGCTCAGTCGAGTTGCTACGCAGTTCTCATTTCCCCTTCTCCTATTCTCATTTCACTATTCCACAAGGAGAGAATTATCTAACTAGGCTGGCATTATGCTGTAGAATAACACTCGGATCGACGAACATCCCCCAACCATTTGCCTCAATCGTAGCCCTAATGGTCTCATACACATCATCATCATCGTCATCATAAGGCATGGCCCTATATTCCACTCCCCTTTTCGGTATCAATGCCCTAGTACATATTCTATTGTATCTATTCTCGGCATTCTTGTTAGTAAATCGGGTTATGTCATAATTTGGCGCCGGTGTGGATGAAGAGGATTTGTTGCTACGTCTTCTAGAGGCCATTTTTGGAGATGTGGTTGAATTTTTTTGGCAGAGTTTCCTTTATATTTCTTATGATTTCCCACCAACAAATCAACCAACAACAAGGCAGTCCTCAACACACAATCAACAACCAGTAGCAATGACAATAAACAACACCCAGCAATCAATAAATAAACAACACCCAGCAACGTTCATCACCCCAACACAATAGCAACGACCCACAACAGCCCGCACTCATAAGCACAAGACACACCAACAACAGCCCACACTTCAATCACGAAAATGGGAAGAAGATGGAGAATGTATTACCTTTTTGAAGATCTCTTCTTGTGAATATGCTTTAGCCCAAGTGATTGAAGTATTTGTGGTGTTTTAATGGTGCTAGTGTGTAAGACTTGGAATATTTATGGGTCAGAATTTGGAAGGGGAGAAGATAGGGTTTTGTGATTGTGAGGAGAGAAGGGGAAATTAGGGCTTTTAATTCTGAAATTTGACATAGCGCCGCGGCCCTAACCCCTTGGTGCCGCGACGCTGACACAGGCCCTATTCAGGTGCCGCGGCTCTGCAGGTTGGCGCCGCGACACTGTGCTCATAAAATATTTCTCTGATCTTTTGGCGCTGCGGCCCTGCATTTTGATGCCGCGGCGCTGTCCTAGCAGAGGCTCTCTGAACTTTTGGCACCGCGGCCCTGCATTTTGGCGCCACGGTGTTGTTCCAAAATTCTGTTCTTCTCGGAATTTAGTTCCTAATTCACCTGCCATAAAAAACACACCAAATAGCCTAAGATCATGAGACTGTTCATGACAAAAACAAAATACATAATTTAAAATATTGGGTTGCCTCCCAAATAGCAATATCGTTAATGTCATTTTGCCGGACGCAGATAACTTCTTTATTCAAGGGGGTAGATTACCCCCGCAGCATATCCACTTCATTATCTTTCCCTTCCTCTTCCTCTTCCTTTTTTTCTTTTTCTTTGTCACAAGGCTGGGTTCTGAGGGGATCATCCCCTTTTCATCATCCACTGGTTCATTCTCATTGCTATTCTACTCCGCACACAACTTTAATGCTACTCCAAGGGCGTTAGTACCCTTTAAGCTTTCATGAGAATCAAATTTTTCAACTATACCAACAACAAAACATTTGTTACTTGCTTGTGGCTCGGTTGGTGGTCTTAAGACGGTGAAGATCACTTCTTCATCCTGCACTTGGAGTTTTAATTATCCCTTCTCTACATGAATGAGTTCCCTCCCTGTGGCAAGGAAAGGTCTTCCAAGAATAATGGGTACCTCAGCATCCTCTTCCATGTCCAGGATGATGAAGTCAGCGGGGAAGATGAACTTGTCTACCTTTACAAACACATCTTCTATAATGCCTCGGGGATGTACGATTGAGCGATCTGCTAGCTGTAAGATGACTGTTGTAGGCTTTTCTTCCCCCAACCCAAGTCTTTGAAACAAGGCATAAGATTTATGCTAGCCCCCAAATCACACAATGCCTTGTTGCATTTAACATTCCCTATAGTGCAGGGTACAATGAAGTTGCCTGAATCTCTTAACTTCTGGAGCAACTTCTTTTGTAGAATTGCACTGCACTCCTCTGTCAATGCCACAGCCTCATATTCTGCCAACTTTCTCTTTTTACCGAGGATCTCTTTCATGAATTTAACATAGGTTGGCATCTGCTCCAAAGCTTCAATGAAGGGAATATTGATGTGCAACTTTTTGAAGACCTCCAAAAACTTGGAAAATTGTTTGTCAAGAGATTTCTTCACAAGTCTTTGAGGGTACGGGATTTGGTCTTGATATTCCCTTAGAGATGCAGGTGGTGTCTTCTCTGCAATAGGGTGGTCTTCAGTAACCCCCTCTTTCTCTACCTCAGATCTCTCAACCAGCTCATCATCGTTCTCCACATGTGGTTGTGCTGTAACCTTCTCTACTTGCTTACCGCTCCTCAAACCTATTGTGTGGCACTGTTCTCTTGGGTTCACCATAATATTACTGGAAAGGTTCCCTTACTCTTTATTGTTCAGCATGTTCGCCAACTGTCTCACCTGTGTCTCCAAATTCCTGATAGATGACCTAGTCTTTGTCATGAACTGGGTTTGAGAATTTATGAGAGTCAAAAAAGCTGCTTGTAAATCATTCTGCCCTTCTTGTTGAACTGGTGGTCTGGGCTGCTGTGAAGATGTTCTTTGACTGCTCTGTTGTTGCTGAAATTGCCCCAGAGAAGGTGGGTTGGTCTGTTGATATTGCTCCTGAAATTGAGGTTGCTGAGTATGATTGTTTCTCTAAGCAAAGTTGGGGTGATTTCTCCAACTCGAATTATAAGTGTTGGAGAATGCATTATTGTAAGGTCTCTAGACATTCCCCACTGCTTGACACTGAGCCTGGTCCATTGGAACATTATTCGGGTCCACTGCTGGGCAGTGATCAAATGTGTGTGGCCCCCCACAGATCTCACATCCCACTGGTATCTACACCACATTTGCTGTCATGGTGTTCTGCTGCAGGTACTTTGTCAATGAAGCTACTTGAGCTGTGAGTGCAGTGATCGCGTCTAGCTCATGGACCCCAGCCACCTTTCTGTTGTTTGCAGCTCTCTCATCTGACCACTGGTGATTATTTGTAGCCATGTCCTCTAGCAACTCATGTGCCTCATTGGCACTCTTACTCATGAAGGCCCCCTGCAGCAGCATCAATAATGGTATGTGTAGTAAAACATAACCCATTGTAAAAGATGTGGACCAACATCCACTTTTCAATCCCATGATGCGAGCACTTACTCTGCAAATCTTTTGAACCTCTCTCATGCATCATATAATGACTCTACTTCCAGCTGATAAAAGTTATTCAACTCTCCCTTGAGCTTTGCTGCCTTCAATGAAGGAAAGAATTTGGCAAGAAACTTCTGAGCTAAGTCTTTCCACGTTGTAATGGAATTTATTGGAAGAGAGTTTAGCCAACTCTTGGCTCGATCCCTGAGTGAATGGGAAGAGCATCAATCTAACGGCGTCATCAGTAACACCATTGTATTTAAATGTAGTACATAGCTCCAGGAAGTTGGCCAAATGCATATGGGGGTCTTTGGATGGTAATCCCCCAAACTGGACCATGTTCTGCACCATCTGCAGGATTGCTGGCTTAATTTCAAAGTTATTTACCTCCACTGCTGGTGCCCTGATGCATGTCTGCACCCATGTAATTATCGGCATGACATAGTCCCTTAAGCTCCTCTCCATAGGATGCTGGTCTTGTCCCATGACTGCCCTTACATCTTCATTTAACCCATTCTGATTCTGTCGATTCGCCATTGCTAATGAATCAGAAATCCTTTTGTTTTTCCTATTTTGTTTGAAAAAATTTCAATCTCCGGGTTAAGAGGTACAAGTGTGTCTGCTCCTCTTCTGCTTCGCATAAAATGATGCCCCGGAAATTGATCAAAAAACAAACAAACAGATCAAGGCAAAAGTGTTCTAAAATAAAAATAAAAAAAACAAATTAGAAATAAGACTAGATAATTTGATATTGATATTACGCCAATCCCCGACAACGGCGCCAAAAACCTATTCGCGATATTTCTGCGCTTACGCAAGTGTACGTATCGCAATGTAGTAATAATCTTGGTAAGACCAAGTATCTTTCACAGAGACTGGTTTATCAAGTACTGATTAGCTAATCTATGGTTTCTATTTGGCTAACATTATTTTGTTTGGGTTTTTGAACTAAGAATTAAAACTAAGAAATAAGCAATAATAACTAACAGTGATAATACTTTGGGTTTTACGACAATTATGAAGGGAATTAGGGTTTCCAATCTCCTCAACTATCCACTCTTTCATTCATTAATGCAAGACTAATGACTCTTCTTCTGATTAAGATAGCAGGTTAATGAACATGTTCTATATTCCGGTTAGGATATATAAAAACTCAACCTTATGCATAAACCTTCTATATTTCTATGATAGATTTTACCACATAGGAGGATTAAGAACAATAACCTTATTTACTACACAAGTATCGGGGTGCTTTCGTTCGCGATTTTAACCTATGTCTAAACAACTATAGCATATTCACATCTTCCCTTTCGGATCTCAATTAAAAATCATATAAGTTATGAAAACTAATGGTCAGTTAATTCTCACACAATCAATACAAGTTGAATAGATCTTAACAATTGAAGAAGAAATCACTAAATATGCATTAAGTCATGAAAGAGTTTCAAGTTGATTCAATGGAAAATCCTAATAAAAAAATTAGCTCCTAGACATTGTCATGCTAAGAACTAATTTACAAATATCCAACATAAACTTTAAATAAAGTAAAGGAAAGAAAATAACTTGAACAAAAGTCTCCAATTGTGTTGTTGCCTCGATTCCTCGCCTCCAAAGTATAATCTATCCCAAACTAGAATAATACCTAGGGCTTATATTTCCCCAAAAACCTCGTTTCAAACCATTTTACCCTTTTAAATTCCGCCCTATTTTTGAAAATCCCGCGTCTGCGCCGTGGCCCTGCAGTTTGGTGTCGTGACGCTAAAATTACTGGAGCTCTCTAGACTTTCGGCGCCGTGGCCTTGCTGGTTGGCGCCGTCGATGGTGTTTCTTCTCTAGACTTCTAACGCCTCGGCGCTATCTTCTTCAGCCGCGGCTCATCGGCGCCGCGACCCTTGCTTCCTTGCGTCGCGGTGCTTCAGCTTTTCTCATCCGGAACTTCGTCAGATTTCTTTCATTCTCCTCGGAACCCCTTAGGTTGATTTCTTGGGCCTTGATTTTATACTTTCATCCTCAAACTCAGCTCATTTCTTCTTAAATTCGCCATTTACCATTTAAATCGCTTATGACCTGAAAACATACAACAGAACGCATAACACGGTATAAAATAACTAAAAACACATAAAGGACATCCTAAAATAGACTCTAAAACAATTCTAAAATGGACTTAATAGTACCCCTCTAGTACAACTGGATTTCTCGAATAGTTTAACCCGAACTTTAGCATGAATTTCAGGAATCGTAGTACCCGATTCAATGTTTTCTAGTGATCCTCATTCGAATTACGGGTGAACCTAGCCAATGTATTGACTGCATAAGCGATATCAGGTCGAGTGCAGTTTGTGATATACATCAGATTGTCAATCACATGTGCATATCGCTCCTGGCGTACGGGCACACCAAGATGTTTATCAATCTTTTGACTTATATCCAATGGTGTCGTTACTGGTGAACTGTCGAACATCCCAAATTTCTCATGTCATTGTTTAGGGGCCTGTTTCAGCCCATACAATGATTTGATAAGATGATATTTTTTTGTCTCTTGTCTTGGAAACACATACCCATTGGGTTGGTCCATATATATTTCTTCTTCCAAATCACCATTTAGGAAGACTGTCTTGACATCCATTTGTTGTATTTCAAGATTCCACAAGGCGGTGACAGCTATGAATATACGTATGGATGTCATTCTAGACACCGGTGAGTAGGTGTCAAAGTAATCAAGGCCCTCCTTTTAGCGATGGCCCTTGAATACCAACATAGCCAAGTACTTGTCTGTAGATCCATCTGCTTAGTTGATTCTCAACTTCTGCTTTGTAGCGCTTAAGCACTTCATATTTGCTTTTAAGTAAGTGAAGGTGGCAAAGCCTTGTGCCATCATCTCAGAAACATCACGAAGTACTTGTTCCCCCTCTAGTTTGAACGAACTTCAAATCACATATATCGGTATGTATGAGTTCTAGATGAGCGGCTTCCTTTTCGACGGATCTAAAGGAACTTCTGGAAAGTTTTTATTCTATGCACACCTCACACTTACGTTGAGGGTTTATGTTGATAGACGACAGTAATTCCAACTTTACCAATCTTTGGATAGATTGATAGTTAACATGTCATAATCTATGGTGCTATAAATTGAAGACTCAATCAAATAAATATAAGCCTCATTTTTGTTGATAGTTTAAGTAGAAGGCATTATAGGTGCAATATTCGCCTTAAGGATGCCTTCACAAGTGAAGTCCTTTCCTAAGTAGAATGCATTACAGGTGTAGCATTAACCTTAAGGAGGCCTTCACATGCGAGGCCACTTCCTACAAATATTCTATTTTTAGTGATTACAAATTTATTAGCCTCTAGCACTAGCCTAAAACCAACATTTACTAATAAATTTCCAGAAATTAAATTTCTTCTAATTTTTGGGACATACATCACTTCCTTCGGAATCAGCTATTTTCTGGACGTCATCTTGAGGATTACAATTCCTACCCCCAGTACCTCTGAAGAAGAATTGTTTCCCATGAACAAATTTGTATCTGTGATTGGTGTATACATGGAGAAGGCGTCTTTATTGGAACAAATATGACGGGTAGCACCCGCATCCAATCACCATTGCGTCGGATTCTCAACAAGGTTTGCTTCTAGAACCACTGCTGAGAATTCTTCAATAATATCATCTAGGAGCGTGTCTTCGACGACGTTTGCCTTATCTTTGACTTTGGCCTTATCTTGTTTGAGTTTGTGGTAGTCTTTGGCCATGTGACCAACTTTACCACAATAGTTGCAAGATCCTTAAACTTTTCAGGTGTTTGGGCCTGGCCAACCTTCTGGAACGTTCGCTTTTTTCTTGGGCTCCCCTTGACTTCTGCCAGGTTGGCCTTAGCGGGTTGTTTCCTCTTTAGAATGGCCTTTTATTATCCTCTTAAATTTGGAGTTTGATAATAAGCTAATCTAATGTCATCTCCTTCGTCTTGAGTTTCAAATAATTCATAAATTCAGTCCACGAGAGAGACAACTTCTCGATCAATGCCCCAACCAAGAATTGCTCGTTGGGCTTCAATCCTTCCAAGTCCAGGTGATGTAGAATCATTTAAAATTCCTAAACTTGGGATGATACACTTTTGTTGTCCACCATTTGAAATTTCAGAAATTTCCCAATGATAAACTTCTTGGAACCCGCATCTTAGGTGTTATATTTCTTTGGTAATTTGTCCACAACTGTTTGGCAGTTTCAACAGTACAATATACCGTGTACAAAGGATCGGACAAACTATTCAGAATATAGTTCCTGCACATGAAATCACTATGATTCCATGCATCTCGAACCATCTTCACGTCGTTAACAACGTGTATACCTTGGCGCCCTCCCGACGATTCATTTGACTGAGGGTCCGTGTCTTTTCCAACTAGTGAAGGGTCTTCGGTAAGGAAACGTGATATTTCCATCACCGTTAGGAAGAACAACATCTTTTGCTGCCATCACTTGAAGTGTGCACCCATGAACTTCTCAGGACGTTCATGGTGAAAACCAGCAGGAGTTGGAGTAGTGGTGCTCACATGAGCAGGAGAAAAGATGTTTGGAACACCTTGAGCATCAGTGTTTGCACTAGTTATGCCAAAAGCAGTAGAGTTAAAGGCATTGGGATTGCATTGAGCAGTGGGGTTGAAAGCATTGGGATTGCCTTGAATAACGTTGGGATTTTCAGCGTTGAATTGATCTTCTCCAGTCATGTTGTTGTTGAAACAATGAATATAATCTTAAGCTTATGATTAAAATGTGTGGTAATAAGGAAATGAGAATGTAAACAACAACAACAAAGATGTTAAAAATCTGGAAACAGGCAAATAAGATGGATTGCTGAGTCGATTGATTTTTCAATCTATACTTAAGATAATAATGTCCCGTATATTCCTTTAACGGTTGTATGACAACTTATCACCCAAGATAAAAATAACAATCAAAACAAGAGCAAAGGAGACTCAAGTGTTCGCTTAGGAAGAAAGATCTTTGAGTGTTTGGAGATTGCAAGAGAGAAATAGTTTTCAGATTTCAAGTGTGTTTTACAAATGAGCCCAAAACTCCATTTTATAGTGTGTAGAAGATGACCTTCGACATAGTCAAGTAATGATCTTGAATGACCATGTAATAGCCATAATTGTGGAGTTACAATTCAGCCAAATAATGAGTGAATTCATGAGCCACATAATGGAGAGTTAATGCTTCAAAGTCAGCCCCAGAATCAGTTTTATTTCTTCTCCAACGGTCTAGAAACAGTCAGAGCGTCGCGGCCGTGCAGGGAGTCTCCGCGGCACCAAAATTTCAGAGAGTTTCAGACTCATTGGCATCGCGGCGCTGGCTGGAGTTGTCGCGGCACTCTGGCACCGCGACCCTTCGAGGCTCCGCGGCATTTTTTCGACTCGTTTCTTCTTTTACACATCGTACACTTCTTCCTTCTTTTACCAACGTGAAACCATTGTCATTTGGCCAATAACCATCAATTATCTTACGTCTCAAACAATTTGTATACGTATCAATATCTCTTCCATTAAGGTAATTATGATCTTTGTCACGACCCGACCCCGGGCCCGCGACTGGTGCCCTACCTGGGCACCCGTATAGGTAAACATCAGAGATAATCAGCGGAACATACATAAACTTAACATAAAATAAATAACAGGCTAGCCGATAAGGCCACCTTCCAAAAATATACACGTAACCCAAAAAACAGTTACCTTTTTTTTTTCTTTACACAACACAATCCACAAGATATGACTACAGACCTATAAGAATTCTTGACATAACAACTGTGATGGGACAGGGCCCCGCCATACCCCTGAATATACATAAATCTACAACCTCAGGGAACTGTACCAAAATACAAAGCCTCCGAAATAATGGAGCTTTCCAACCAGCTGAACAGTGATCCTAAGAATGAGGATCAGCAAGCTATGTACCTCAACCTGCGGCATGAACGCAGCCCCCCGAAGGAGGTCAGTACGAAATATGTACCAAGTATGTGAAACTGAAAATACTGTAATGAAATCATAACAGTCTATATAAAGCTGGAGACATGTATGATAACCAAAATAACAGTACACTGTGCCTTGCCAAAGTGAAAGTAATGAAAGTCAGTTTTACCTTTTAAAGACTATTTCAACACATGAACAATAGTCACACAGGGCTACGGACACAAGCCCTCAAATATCATCACATAGTCCAGTAAGGGTCTCAAGCCCACAAATATCAAAGCGTGCCCGTGGAATCCCCCATCACTGCCGACAGCCATAAGTGTAAAATATAACCATGTGACGCGCCCGTGGCATCCCACCTCACTGTCGGCGTACACATATACAATACATATATATATCTCCTGCCCGTGGAATCCCCCATCACTGCCGACAGCCGTAAGTGTAACATATAACCATGTGACGCGCCCGTGGCATCCTACCTCACTGTCGGCGTACACATATACAATACATATATATATATATCTCATGCCCGTGGAATCCCTCATCACGGGTACATGCCTTCATGGAGAGCTAATCCATGGGGTAATAATCGTAACATGCCCGTGGAATCCCTCATCTCGGGTACATGTCTTCATGGGGAGCTAGTCCATGGAGTAATAGTACATAACATGGTCGCATGCCCCGGAATCCCTCATCGCATAAGCATGGTCATGGGGTAATAGTCGTATATAACATGCCCGTGGAATCCCTCATCTCGGGTACATGTCTTCATGGGGAGCTAGTCCATGGAGTAATAATCGTATATAACATGGTCGCATGCCCCGAAATCCCTCATCATATAAGCATGGCCATGGAGTAATAAAATAAATCCGGGAATCTAACCCGCCTCCTAGTTGCATGCCCCAGAATCCCACTTCGTATAAGCATGTCCAAAGAGTAATAAAAATAATCCGGGAATCTAACCCGCATCCTGGTCGCATGCCCCGGAATCCCACATCGTATAAGCATGACCAAGGATCAATCACAATAGAAGCATACCCGTGGAAGCCTCCGTCACTGTCGGTACGTCCAAGTAAATTCACAACAAGACAGCCGACCCTCCAACTGATAGTTACTGCAGCATAAACATATAATACTTGCACTCAAGGCTATCACAAGCAAGCATATGCAAGTTCATTAAATCTTTAGACTTTCATTTTATATACTCAAGGCACTTTTCGTTTCACATAAAAATCCGGGAATTTAACCCAAAGTACTACGTACTTCCAATCTTTTCAAAAGACTCTTTTTCATATAAAACCCCAAGATACTAACACCCGTAGTATCAAGGCATGTCTATTTTTCAAATTAAGTTACTAAACCTTTAGAAATTCATTTCAAAACTTTGAAACCAAGTAACTTCCAATTTTACAACCTAGGCAACTCATGCCTATCAATCAAAAATAGACAACTCTCTTAACCTTCCATAAAGCCGTTATAACTAACTTCCCATAAAGTCATTATAACTCTTTATGGTTTATACATATTCATTCTTTTTATAACCAAGAGACTTATACTTTCAAATCAAGTTGCATAACTTTTAAAATACTTCAAGTCTCTTATCTTTAGAAATCAAGTGTCTTAACTTTAGAAATCAAGTCTCTTATCTTTTGAATATCAAGAAATCAATACTTTCCAAATCAAGTATTCTATACTTTTAAATCAAGTCTCTTAACCTTTTAAAAATTCAAGGTTCATAGTCTTAAAACTTCATAACGTAAACTCTTTAAATTAAGTAACATATACTTTTATGCGTGTGAATAGGTTATACTCGTTTATAACGATCTTATTAAAGCAGCCATGATCTAGAAAATGTAATACAATTTTGTCTTATCTTAGTTTCTATGCAGATGGAGAATTCTACTCATTTTAATATAATTGATTGTCGATACATTTTCTTTTATTAACGCTGCAATGGCTTGTTCGATACTTATTCTCATTCGTGCCGTAAATTAGCAAAGTCAACTCGACTCCAAATACCTCCTAACGACTCTTACCAACATCCCCCATAAGACTTGGTAAGAACTTAGGATAACTTAGACATAACTTTCACATAGAGTAAATCAACATACATACCTCTTAACTTCTAAGAGTAGAAGGTATCATGAAATAACACCACATGTATATTTCATACATAGAATCATTCCCAAAAGGAGGAAGAGGTTCACATACCTCCGACGATTATCGACAAGTAGCAAAATGCTCCAAAGTACTTCCACCTTGATAGCTATTCCATCCTTTAAGTAGAATACGCTATACGTAGTACTTCAACCTATAATGACCATAATGCGTCTATTAACCTCTAGCTTCAAACGTAGAATATTCTAAGTGTAAAGTCACCAAATTCTACGGAAAATCGGACAACACTTCCTTTGTTTCTACGTACTTTTCCACCTTTTTTAAGGCCCGAAAATCAATAACCAAATGCCATATTTAAGGCTCAACAATTCAGAAAATACAAGGGGATTACACGCCTAATAGGACGTGTAAAATTCTACCCCACAATCAATATAAAATTGTCCATTCCTTAAGGCACATTCTTGGCAATAACACTATCCATAACAATATCAATTCTCTTTCAATTTCCTTTTTCAATCCAAGTTGTTATTCCAACATGTTATATACATAATAACAATTATAACAACTATAAATCCTTTCTTCCTTAACATGCAACGATTGTAACTACCGTCCAAATTAATTACAACATTAATGGCTAACTTGTCCATTTTCGGTTTTAACATGTCGACATGATCCAAATCTTTTCAAACTTCATTCTATATACCACATGATCATTTATTAACTACCATAACATGTAATCTTCAATTACATTAAGAAGATGAAGATTTTACCTCAATAAGCTCTAATAATGTCCAAGCGTAAAAGTCGATCCTTAGCAACTTTTAGCTCCTATTATTTGGTTTCAATCCGCTCCAAGCACTCCTTAAAAGCTCATGAAGAACTCCTTTTCAAGTTCCATCTTCAAAGTTGAAGAACACCTTAGGTTTTCGCCTTGCGACTAACGTTAAAACGTCGTTTTTCCGGGATCTTTCTATTGAGATATCCTTACAATACCCCTAGGAACCTTGGGTTAAAGTATTGTGAATAATGAACCACAAACTAAATTTTTTTGTGTGGGAATATGCACAAGCCGAGAGCACCTCAATGTGTTGCTCAAGTTCTCTAATTTTTTTCTAAGTGTTGAAGACTTGTCTTGCACTAGTGTAGTATATATAAAACAATGGAGGGTCGAGATTATAACACTTGTGTGGTCTTAGATGAAGAGATTTAAATATCAAGCCAAGTGGGCTCTTGACTTAGTCAATTATCTCAAACTCTTGGCTTGCAAGACTTGGTCATCTATACTTTGGTCAAATGACCAATTTGCCCTTGGCATAATTCGAACAAGCCCATGTGGGGGGGGGGGGGGGGACACGTGTCGCCCTCCCATTCGTCCATAAAATTTCGTAACCCTCGTGGGCCCCACAAAACATAAAATTTCTCGGGTGAGCCCTACGTGACCAACTCCGTAAAATACATTTCCACAATGATAACAAATTCCATACTCTTCAAATAACGTATTTTGAGAATCTAATTCTCATCAACGAACACTTTTCCGTTCCGAAGTTAGGAAGATTTTCCTTCGGAAAAACAATTCTTTCTTTCGTACCAATTTTCAAGTCTTGCGCTCTCGTGTCTATACTCCTATTCATGTCCTGGAATTACGGGGTGTAACATTCTTCCCCCCTTAGAAACATTCGTCTCCGAATGTTCTTTCGGAGTCCAATCTAATTAGATAGCGACATAGTCTCCGTTTTCTACACCATTCATACAGCATATGCCACCCATGGCCACATAACAATACTCATACTAAAACGTCAACCTGAACTCCAAGTGACGACGTCGTTCATCTGCATAAAGCTTCTGCTGCCTCTGAGTTTACTAAAAATCTTTCCTGGATAAGCTTCGTCTTATCCACAGCCCGCTGATTCAAGTCTAGGCCAATTTTCTGAACCTCGCCTACGTGGAACCAACCAAACGGCGATTCTACACTTTCTTACTGGTTGTATTCCTTCCGTACCTCCAACTTACACTAGCATACTTACATAACCTCCATACCGATTCTGGCCTCCAATCTTTGGAGTCACTCTACTAAATAATATAAGGCCATTTCCGGCTCTCACGACCCGGTTCTGGCGGAACGCGTCCACGAACCCGTAAAACAATTAACTAGACTTGGGCCTTGTACCCTCGTGACCCTGTCACGTAGCGGAACTACTACCAACCGATCCCACTCCATTTCAAGCTATGGGGCGACCCGTAATAGGTCCTCACCCCGACCCACCGCCGCACTTAACTCTTACCCTTAGTCTGAATGAAATCTTATTGGCCGAGAAGGCCTTATATACCTAAGGTCTCGGCGGTTATCAATATTCTTAGGCTCGCAATTTCCATGCTCCAAGCCTACCTTATCAGTCCCCCCGTAAACGGGTACAATAACTTCTCATAATACCATAACCATGTTGTCTTGATCACAACAACCATTACTTACTTCATACGGATCTCTTCCGTACAATTCTCTTAAGCCTACCACGTAGCTTAATTTATTAACATGGCATTCCATTAAGTTCCTTAACATGACTTCTTAAGGGTTCAATACCTTCTCAAGCAGCTCATCATTTCCCAATTATCTCAAAATAATACGTAAAACCTCGATGAGAATTCATTAACTGTTTCATACCTTCCCGGTATCTAGTTAGTCCTTACCAACTCTTGGTAATCTAAAATCATTCTAGGCAACCCATAAATGACCCTCATACATAACTCTGTATAGATGTATGTCAATAAACCAACTATACTACAATCATTACCAACCTGGATACGCAATCCACATAGTCCTTCCTGGGTCACTGCTGCCTTTCTCGTAGCTGCAATCAACATAACTCGTTAGGGAGAGAAGACCCTAACAACACAACTCTATCTCACGATCTCAGAGTGAGAAGAATGAAAACCAATCCTAAATGTCCTGCAGCCTCCTGGTTATAGATGTGGTGCACAACACACCGATAACCAAGACTCTACTAGACACGGTATGTAGACACTTTCCGAGGACTAACTGCTCTGATACCACTTTTGTCACGACCCGACCCCGGGCCCGCGACTGGTGCCCTACCTGGGCACCCTTACAGGTAAACATCAGAGATAATCAGCAGAACATACATAAACTTAACAGGAAATAAATAACAGGCTAGCCGATAAGGCCACCTTCCAAAAATATACACGTAACCCAAAAAGCAGTTACCTCTTTTTTTTTCTTTACACAACCCAATCCACAAGATATGACTACAGACCTATAAGAATTCTTGACATAACAACTGTGATGGAACAGGGCCCCGCCATACCCCTGAATGTACATAAATCTACAACCTCAGGAAACTGTACTAAAATCCAAAGCCTCCGAAATAATGGAGCTTTCCAACCAGCTGAACAGTGATCATAAGAATGAGGATCAGCAAGCTATGTACCTCAATCTGCGGCATGAACGCAGCCCTCCGAAGGAGGTCAGTACGAAATATGTACCAAGTATGTGAAATCAAAATATCAGAATGAAATCATAACTATATAAAGTCGAGACATGTATGATAACCAAAATAACAGTACACTGTGTCTTGCCAAAGTGAAAGTAATGAAAGTCAGTTTTACCTTTTAAAGACTATTTCAACACATGAACAATAGTCACACAGGGCTACAGACACAAGCTCTCAAATATCATCACATAGTCCAGTAAGGGTCTCAAGCCCACAAATATCAAAGCGTGCTCATGGAATCCCCCATCACTGCAGACAGCCATAAGTGTAAAATATAACCATGTGACGTGCCCATGGCATCCCACCTCACTGTAGGCGTACACATATACAATACATATATATATCTCCTGCCCGTGGAATCCCCCATCACTGCCGACAGCCGAGAGTGTAACATATAACCATGTGACGCGCCCGTGGCATCCTACCTCACTATCGGCGTACACATATACAATATATATATATATATATCTCATGCCCGTGGAATCCCTCATCTCGGGTACATAACTTCATGGAGAGCTAATCCATGGGGTAATAATCGTATATAACATGCCCGTGGAATCCCTCATCTCGGGTACATGTCTTCATGGAGAGCTAGTCCATGGAGTAATAGTACATAACATGGTCGCATGCCCCGGAATCCCTCATCGTATAAGCATGGTCATGGGGTAATAGTCGTATATAACATGCCTGTGGAATCCCTCATCTCGGGTACATGTCTTCATGGGGAGCTAGTCCATGGAGTAATAATCGTATATAACATGGTCGCATGCCCCGGAATCCCTCATCGTATAAGCATGACCATGGGGTAATAAAATAAATCCGGGAATCTAACCCGCCTTCTGGTTGTATGCCCCGGAATTCCACTTCGTATAAGCATGTCCAAAGAGTAATAAAAACAATCTGGGAATCTAACCTGCATCCTGGTCGCATGCCCCGGAATCCCACATCGTATAAGCATGGCCAAGGATCAATCAAAATGGAGGCATACCCGTGGAAGCCTCTGTCACTGTCGGTACGTCCAAGTAAATTCACAACAAGACAGTCGGCCCTCCAACTGAGAGTTACGACAGCGTAAACATATAATATTTGCACTCAAGGCTATCGCAAGCAAGCATAGGCAATTTCATTAAATCTTTAGACTTTCATTTTATATACTCAAGGCACTTTTCGTTTCACATAAAAATCCGGGAATTTAACCCAAAGTACTACGTACTTCCATTCTTTTCAAAAGACTCCTTTTCATATAAAATCCCAAGATACTAACACCCGTAGTATCAAGGCATGTTTATTTTTCAAATTAAGTTACTAAACCTTTAGAAATTCATTTCAAAACTTTGAAACCAAGTAACTTCCAATTTTACAACCTAGGAAACTCATGCCTATCAATCAAAAATAGACAACTCTCTTAACCTTCCATAAAGCCGTTATAACTAACTTCCCATAAAGCCGTTATAACTCTTTATGGTTTAGACATATTCATTCTTTTTATAACCAAGAGACTTATACTTTCAAATCAAGTTGCATAACTTTTAAAATACTTCAAGTCTCTTATCTTTAGAAATCAAGTGTCTTAACTTTAGAAATCAAGTCTCTTATCTTTAGAATATCAAGAAATCAATACTTTTCAAATCAAGTATTCTATACTTTTAAATCAAGTCTCTTAACCTTTTAAGAATTCAAGGTTCATAGTCTTAAAACTTCATAACGTAAACTCTTTAAATTAAGTAACATATACTTTTATGTGTGTGAATAGGTTATACTCGTTTATAACGATCTTATTAAAGAAACCATGATCTAGAAAATGTAATACAATTTTGTCTTATCTTAGTTTCTATGCAGATGAAGAATTCTACTCATTTTAATATAATTGATTGTCGATACATTTTCTTTTATTAACGCTGCAATGGCTTGTTCGATACTTATTCTCATTCGTGCCATAAATTAACAAAGTCAACTCGACACCAAATACTTCCTAACGACTCTTACCAACATCCCCCATAAGACTTGGTAAGAACTTAGGATAACTTAGACATAACTTTCACATAGAGTAAATCAACATACATACCTCTTAACTTCTTAGAGTAGAAGGAATCATGAAATAACACCACATGTATATTTCATACATAGAATCATGCCTAAAAGGAGGAAGAGGTTCACATACCTCGCGACCATTATCGACAAGTAGAAAAATGCTCCAAAGTACTTCCACCTTGATAGCTATTCCATCCTTTAAGTAGAATACACTATACATAGTACTTCAACCTATAATGGCCATAATGCATCTATTAACCTCTAGCTTCAAACGTAGAATATTCTAAGTGTAAAGTCACCAAATTCTACGGAAAATCGGACAGTACTTCCTTTGTTTCTACGTACTTTTCCACCTTTTTCAAGGCCCAAAAATCAATAACCAAACGCCACATTTAAGGCCCAATAATTCAGCAAATACAAAGGGGATTACACTCCTAATAGGACGTGTAAAATTCTGCCCCACAATCAATATAAAACTGTCCATTCCTTAAGACACATTCTTGGCAATAACACTATCCATAACAATATCAATTCTCTTTCAATTTCCTTTTTCAATCCAAGTTGTTATTCCAACATGTTATATACATAATAACAATTATAACAACTATAAATCCTTTCTTCCTTAACATGCGACGATTGTAACTACCTTCCAAATTAATTACAACATTAATGGCTAACTTGTCCATTTTCGGTTTTAACATGTTGACATGATCCAAATCTTTTCAAACTTCATTCTATATACCACATGCTCATTTCTTAACTACCATAACATGTTTCTTCAATTACATTAAGAAGATGAAGATTTTACCTCAATAAGCCCTAATAATGTCCAAGCATAAAAGTCGATCCTTAGCAACTTTTAGCTCCTCTTCTTAGGTTCCAATCCGCTCCAAGCACTCCTTAGAAGCTTATGAATAACTCCTCTTCAAGTTCCATCTTCAAAGTTGAAGAACACCTTAGGTTTTCGCCTTGCGACTAACGTGAAAACGTCATTTTTCCGGGATCTTTCTATTGAGATATCCTTACAATACCCCCCAGGAACCTTGGGTTAAAGTATTGTGAATAATGAACCACAAACTAATTTTTTTATGTGGGAATAGGCACAAAGCCGAGAGCACCTCAATGTGTTGCTCAAGTTCTCTAATTTTTTTCTAAGTGTTGAAGACTTGTCTTGCACTAGTGCAGTATATATAAAAAAATGGAGGGTCAAGATTATAACACTTGTGTTGTCTTAGATGAAGAGATTTAAATATCAAGCCAAGTGGGCTCTTGACTTAGTCAATTATCTCAAGCTCTTGGCTTGCAAGACTTGGTCATCTATACTTTGGTCAAATGAGCAATTTTCCCTTGGCATAATTCGAACAAGCCCATGTGGGGGGGGGGGGGTGACAAGTGTCGCCCTCTCATTCGTTCATAAAATTTCGTAACCCTCGTGGGCCCCACAAAACGTAAATTTTTTCGGGTGAGCCCTACGTGACCAACTCCGTAAAATACATTTCCACAATGATAACAAATTCCATACTCCTTAAATAATGTATTTTGAGAATCTAATTCTCATCAACGAACATTTTTCCTTTCCGAAGTTCGGAAGATTTTCCTTCGGAAAAACAATTCTTTCTTTCGTACCAATTTTCAAGTCTTGCGCTCTCACGTCTATACTCTTATTTATCCAATGACCCTTCCTGTTGCAATGCATGCAAACATCCGATGCCGGCAGTTTCTTCTTCTTCTTCTTCTTCTTCGCCCCTATTTTGGGCTTCATTGCTGCTGCCGGAGCAACAACTTTGCCCTTCCCCTTCTGTTGTCCCTTACCTTTCGGTTTGGGGCGACTAGAGGAGCCAACCATCAGAATATGTTTGCTCTTGGAGGTCGAAGATTCAAAAGTTTTCAGCATATTATGTAACTCCGACAATGTCGCTTTAGTTCCATTCAGATTATAATTAACAATGAAACTCTCAAACGACCTAGGAAGTGAATGCATGATGAGGATGGTGGAGACTCTATCATGA
This sequence comes from Przewalskia tangutica, assembly GCA_029844215.1. Lineage (NCBI taxonomy): Eukaryota > Viridiplantae > Streptophyta > Magnoliopsida > Solanales > Solanaceae > Przewalskia > Przewalskia tangutica. The sequence goes on from CM056737.1 coordinate 54,554,728, forward strand.
AACTTTATGTCAATGACGGTCAACCTCTCAATCAACTCAATCATCCTCAACACATGAGGTGAAACTTGGCCCCTTCATTTAGCCTACACTTGAAGAGTTCTATTAGCAGGTCATACTCCATTGTCTGAGACTGCGAATCATAGAGACTCCTCAAATGGGCTAACATTTCATTGGGCCCCATAGCTTCATGTTGTCTTTGCAATGTTGGTGACATAGAAGACAACATTAGGCATTGAGATGATGAGGCATCCTTATAATGTTTCTCGTAAGCAGCCTTGTCGAAGGTTGCATACTCAGCAGAGTCCTCCGCCGGAGCGGTGGGAATACTTTGTACAATGTATACTCCATATGTTCTTGTCTCAGGACAATTCTGACATTCCTGAGCCAGTCTATGAATTTGGGTCCAGTAAGTCTGTTGGACTCCATAAGCATTTTCAACGAAAAATTTGACATTCTGAAGATCTGAAGATATAGATAGAACAGGAAAATGCAATAAAAATTCATTCTCCTAATTTATACACATTCATTATATGTTAATTTAATATGACCTTTTGTTTAATTAGCTCCCACTATTTTACATACTTCTACGATCCCAATGTAGAATACAGACCTAAATCAATATAAAGGTCATAATGGGCCAAGATCCAAACATATGCTACATCCGCGTTTGCTTTGACTGATAACTTCAATAGCACACTTTGGTAGGTCCTCAACAAATTGTAAAGCAACTCTACAACTCTTAGTTTGATTAAATATCTTTCATTTTAATCTTACATCTTTAGACTAGTCCGACACTTTGGCGCCAAGATTCATCTAAACAAGCCAACACCATTACACGACTGCGTTTAAATGCCTACGTAAATTTATCCTTTGCAAGCAAACACTTTGGTGTAAATACCTACAAAATTTTATTATCTACTTTCATTTTAACATATCTATGAAAGGGCCTCGGTCCTCTTAGACTTAGAGCAAATGTTGTGGCATAAATGCTTGTATCGACGAAAAGGATTTAGCACCCTAACAATTATAACGGACGACGCGTTATAATTAGACTTGTATTTAATGTTTGGGGAACATTTTCAGTCTTCGGGGATTCATTTAAGATCAACAATCAAGTCATACATCATATAATTTTCTATCATGCAATTTCTAAACACAATTAGATGGGAAACCATCAAACCCAATAGGCATGATAAAAGATGGTTTTAATCACATATTGGGCGCCGTCTACCCAGACAGTTATAGCGGTCATTTGAAATTAAACAATTACTGGGCGCCGCCTACCCAGACAATAATTGCGGATGCTATGCTAATAATTTAAATGCATCATATTCAATCACTTAGCACATTTGTATATTATACAATAATATACTATTAATGATAATCATGAGTCTATTTGTCTAAACACTATAATCTATGTTAATTCCAAACAATCCCTAAATATTTTCTGATTTCAAAATTCTGATTTTCAGGAATTCTGCAAACTTTTAATATTTAGAGTTTAGTCCCTTAAGAATTTAAAAGTTAAATTATGAACCCCCATAAATTCAGAAAATGCAATTCTAAACCTCAGAAAATATTTTCAAGTTTCTGGGACCTATTTGGAATTTCCCGAACTTAAAATCAATTTTCAGAAACTTATTTTAATCACAGATTTGCCCGAAAGGATCAAACCTGTTCGATTCAAAACTTATTTTCAGAAACTGAAACTTTTAAAACTTCAGATTCAAAATCTGAAACTTTCAATGTTCTGTTTCTGATTTTCGATATTTTTTTCTAAAATCACTGTCATCGGCACCGCGGTTCCACAAATGGCACCGCGGTGCCTCTGAGGCAGTGAATCACTGGAATCTGCAAAATTAATTAGCATCGCGGTCCTAACAGGTGGCACCGCGGTGCCTCATAGATTACTGTCACAGGAACCGTGGTCCTAACAGGTGGCACCGCGGTGCCTCGAAGGTAGAATATCCGAAAAATTAATTTTAAGCTTCTGGATAAACAGCACCGCGGCTCCCATGAACAGGATCGCAGTGCCTCTGGCTTCATCTGGACAGCACTGCGGTATTCCATCGTGGAATCCCGGCGCCGCCTCAAAACCCTAGCAGCACCGCGGTGACTTCTCCCCAGAAACACAAAATTTGAAATTTCTGAACCCCTAAAATTGATTTAGGGCCAGATTTTCAGACGTATCACTTGTATCACCATCACCATTATAACAATATGTTCATCGACCATCTAATCCATTTTTCTTTCCGTTCTTCGTTTTAATGCACCATGTTTTAAGCCTGATAACACATATTAACTTATAAGAGTTATTTATTGGACTGACTTATTCGAATACATTATTGCATTAATAGATCTGGGAACAAGGACCATGTGTTCTAAGGATTTAGGATTTTAAAGCTTTTAAACACATAAAATATAGATCTAAACAAATCCTAACCTATATTACCATTAATATTCATTACATATCATACGAAACAACCCAGACTCTGATACCACTGTAGGTTTTTATGTCGGGTTCGTACACGCAACAAAATTTGAAAATTTATGTTTCAAACCCGACATAAGCGATCAAACTGAAGTATGAGTATGTAATGTAAAACACAAAACATATGTAATACTTCGATAGAAGACTTACATTTTGGAGATAGCAATCCGCGAAATCTGAGGCTTTGTGTAGTCCGAGGGTGCACACGCAAACGTTTCTCGATTTGCAAGTTCTGAAAACTATGATGTAATTTGCTAAGTCAAGAATGCTAGGGATTCCTACAGAGCTTTAGACGAGATTAAGTCTCTTGCTTTGGTGTATTGAAATGGGAGGAGGAAGCCCTCTATTTATAATTAAGAATAGCCGCTTCTAGGGTTTCCATGGGCCAGGCCCAGCAGAACCCAGACTGGCTAAAATTCAGACTGCTTGAAAACACTTCGGCACCGCGGCCCAGAGTAAGTGGCACCGCGGTTCCTACGCACGTTCTGGCACCGCGGTCCTGTCCCAATTTTTCATCCTTGTTCCCATTTCTAATATCCTAGTTATCAACCGAACATATATTTAATCTCTTTTTAATTACATCCTTCAATCGATGGAATATTTGACTTAGTGATACCCTTCAGGCCATTACATATCGTCACTAATTACATTAGGATCTTCACAGAACTCCTAGACTGCGCCGGAAGACGAACCCAATATGTAAAGTTTAGCTACACAAAACATGTGAACTGAACCTCTATGTGGGAAGATAAAATCCTATAATTCATGACACACTTAATCAAGCTTAGGATCCGTCAAGTGTCTATTCAAATATCTTGATCATTATAACTCATCTATGTTAGTTGACAACAGGACCATATCATAGATATGTCCATTGCATTGGCTAATGACTTAGTCAACCTAATACAATATGAGTGTTCACTTGAATATATATTCAAGGAATGAATCCTAATCTTGGCTCACATACCACCTTTAATCTACTTCGTAATGCACCCAAAATAAGCCGCATCTCAACCTATAAGGCATTTGAGCTTAGGACAGGATCAAAGTACATTATTCCGTAAACAATGTGATATTGACCTCAAGTCTAAGGACTTTTATCTCCCACACACCGATGACACTTTAGACATATAACAAATAGCGCATCAGTAGAGTATATCAATACTTCAACAAGTATCCATGCGTCCATCACGAGTTGTCATAACTCGTAGCAAGTGAGACATACTACACCCCCTTAAGGATATGATGCAGATCACTTGTCGACGTATCGCATATCATCTATATCCCAATATCGATGATCATTAGTCAAAGTAATTTAAGAGTTACGTTATAACATTAATTCTCACATCATTAATAAACACGTAAACTCTAAGGATACATTTATAGAATATTATAAACAATCAATTAATAATTCAATAAATGCAAATGTCATAATATTAATCATCATTAATATAAATATGAATGTGTATAAAGTACATTATGTCCTAATACAGATTGTCTCTAGGACATACATATACTTTCATATACATAATATTAGGACATAGGCTTATGAGACATTTGGCACAGAGAAGGCGGTTTTGTTGGTGGCAATGGCTACATCCGAGGACATAAGAATAAATGTTGAGCACATTAAAATGGCTGATCAGTTTGTACAAGTCCATGGTGGGGCAAATAACCACAACTATGCAAACATGCAGCTTATTGTTGAGGTTTGTAAAGGTTGAACCTTGAGAAAAATAAAATGAAAGGTGCTAATACACTCTTTTCTTTGTTTAGACGGCGAATAGAAGTCATGTTGATGCAGTTTGGCCTGGTTGGGGTCATGCATCTGAAAACCCTGAACTGCCTGATGCATTGAGAGTCAAGGGGATCATATACCTGGGCCCACCTGCTACATCAATGGAAGCATTGGGAGACAAACTATGGTCATTATTGATTGCTCAAACTGCCAAAGTACCCACCCTTCCATGGACTGGCTCCCATGTAGGTCGTAATTTGGCTGGCAAGTAGTATGCTTCTAATAGAATAGACACTAACTACTTCAATATAATGTGTAGGTAAGATTTCCTCCAGAGAGCTGCTTGATCAGTGAACTATACTAAAAAACATGTGTTTTTACAACAGAGGAAGCAATTTCTAGTTGTCAGGATGTAGGTTACCCTGCAGTGATCAATGCATATTGGGGAGGTGGTGGAAAAGGCATAAGAAAGGTCCAAACATTCCACAATTACAACTAGTCAGATGCTTATCATTATCAGTTCATCTGGAGAGTATTAACTGTTGGAAATTTATCAAACGTGAAATAAAATTAATCCTATTAATTATGACTCGAACAATTGGGGCCCTGCACGTCGCAAATGTTGTGTTCACACATGTGCACATAATGTGTCAAAGATCATAATTCCCTTAATGGAAGAGATATTGATACGTATACAAATTATTTGAGACGTAAGATAATAGATGGTTATTGGCCAAATGACAATGATTTCAAGTTGGTAAAAGAAGTGTACGATGTGTAAAAGAAGAAACGAGTCGAAAAAATGCCGCGGAGCCTCGAAGGGCCGCGGTGCCAGAGTGTCGCGACAACTCCAGCCAGCGCCGCGACGCCAATGAGGCTGAAACTCTCTGAAATTTTGGTGCCGCAGAGACTCCCTGCAGGGCCGCGACGCTCTGACTGTTTCTAGACATGGTGGCTCATGAATTCACTCATTATTTGGCTGAATTGTAACTCCACAATTAAGGTTATTACATGGTCATTCAAGGCCATTACTTGACTATGTCGAAGGTCATCTTCTACACACTATAAAATGGAGCCTTGGGTTCATTTGTAAAACACACTTGAAATCTGAAAACTATTTCTCTCTTGCAATCTCCAAACACTCAAAGATCTTTCTTCCTAAGCGAACACTTGAGTCTCTTTTGCTCTTGTTTGATTGCTATTTTATCTTGTGTGATAAGTTGTTATACAACCGTTAAAGGAATATATGAGACATTATTATCTTAAGTATAGATTGAAAAATCAATCGACTCAGCAAGCCATCTTATTTGTCTATTTCCAGATTTTTAACATCTTTGTTGTTGTTGTTTACATTCTCATTTCCTTATTACCACACATTTTACTCACAAGCTTAAGATTATATTCATTGTTTCAACAACAACATGACTGGACAAGATCAATTCAACGCTGAAAATCCCAATGCTATTCAAGGCAATCCCAATGCTTTCAACCCCACTGCTCAAGACAATCCCAATGCATTTAACTCTAATGCTTTTGGCACAACTAGTGCAAATACTGTTGCTCAAGGTGTTCCAAACGTCTTTGCTCCTGCTCAAGTGAGCACCACTTGTTACACCCCGTAATTCCAGGACATGAAAAGGATTGTACTGCTCCAGGCGGAGGAATGGCACCAGGTGCTTCAGCCTCTACTGGGCAATGTATATTTGTAATTGAAATTAATCTATCTATAAATAATTCTCATTCCTGGGTACTTGATACCGCTTGTGGCTCACACATTTGTACAAATGTGCAGGGGCTAACTGATAGCAGGAAGGTCGAGCCTCGAGAGGTGGACCTGCGCGTCGGAAACGGAACACGAGTTGCTGCTAAGCGTGTGAGAACTTATAGGATAGATTTACCTTTCGGAAAAGTTTTAATGTTAAACAATTGTTATTATGTTCCTTCTTTAACTAGGAGTATTATTTTCATTCCTGTACTTGATTCAGAGGGTTTTTCCTCAAACACGTCTAATGGTAATATGGTTTTGACTTTTGATGATGTTGTGTATTGAATTGCGCCTCTTGTGAATGGATTGTATACATTAAACTGCGCAGGGAAATTTCAATGTACAAAATAAAAGGGCTAAGTTAAATGAAAGAAATTCTACCTACTTATGGCATTGCAGACTTGGTCATATCAATCAAACGAGGATAGAATGGTTGAGGAAATTAAATTACCTCTAACCATTTGACTTACAATCTTATGGTAACTGTGAATCCTGTTTGAAGGGTAAGATGACCATTAAACCTCTTTTTGGAAAGGGAATCCGCGCCAAAGAGGTGCTTGAGTTGGTACATACGGACGTGTGTGGACCATTTTTTACTCAAGCTAGAGAAGGTTTATCTTACTTCATTACTTTCACAGACGATTTATCAAGGTATGGATATGTGTATCTTATGAGATACAAATCCGAGGCTTTTGAGAAGTTTAAGGAGTTTAAGTGTGATGCTGAGAAACAGCTCTCAAAGAGTATCAAGACTCTCTGATCTGATCGTGGGGGTGAATACTTAAGTAAAGAATTTCTTGACTACTTAAAGCTTCATGGATTTCATTATGAATGGACACCTCCTGGAACACCACAGATGAATGGTGTTGCCGAGAGGAGAAACTGAACCTTGCTTGACATGGTTCGTTCCATGATGAGTTTTTCAGCTCTTCCAACATACCTTTGGGGATACACTATTTTGACCTCGATATATGTTCTGAACATAGTCCCATCTAAATCAGTCGAAAAGACACCATGTGAGGTATGGTGTGGCAGGAAGCCATCACTTAGACACATGAGGTCCTGGGGGTGTCCTGCATATGTCAAGAAGTTGATCAGTAATAAGTTGGAATCTAAAAGTGAGAAATGTTACTTTGTTAGGTATCCAAAGGAAACTAAGGGATACTATTTATATCTTCCTGGAGAAGATAATATATTTGTTTCTAGGAACACAACTTTCCTTGAAAATGAATATGTCTACAAGGATGAGAGTTGCACGGAGATAGAACTTGAAGAAATTCAAGAACAAGGTAATATAGAGGTTGAATCCTTGCCCGATAATGAAGGCAAGAATTCAGTGGGAGCTTTTGGCAAAGATTGGGTATTTAGGGTACCCCCTTCGGCCAGTGGGAGTGATACGAGGAGTAATGTAGAAATGCAAGATCTTTCGGCACAGACCTTGGGAGCAAGTGCACCAGTTGCATTTCCTCCCATTCAGGAAAGACATGAAAATGATATTCCTGAAAGCTCTAATATTGGTGGATCGACCAGCGCACAATAACCTACTCACAGTAAGAACATACTTGTAACTGAATTGCAAGACACTCAACTTCGTAGGTCTGTTAGAACTCATCGTCCTTCGGAAAGACTAAATCTACTTGTGGAAACACAAAATGAGCTAGATATTCCAGATGATGACGAGCCTAGAACCTACAGTGAAGCAATATTAGACATTGATTCGAAGAGATGGCAAGAAGCCATGAAATCCGAAATGGAATCTATGTATATCAATCAAGTGTGGAACTTGGTTGATTTGCCAAATGGGGTTAAACCCATAGGATGCAAATGGGTCTTCAAGAAGAAGATTGATGCATCTGGCAAGGTTCAGACTTATAAAGCTAGACTAGTGGCTAAAGGTTTTACTCAGTCCTGGCGTGGATTATGATGAAACCTTTTCACTGGTGGCTAAGATAAAGTCTATTCGGATTTTGCTTGCGATAGCTGCACATTATAATTATGACATTTGGCAGATAGACGTCAAAACTGCAATCCTCAATGGTAATCTAATTGAGGAAGTGTATATGAAACAACCCGAGGTTTTTTCATCCGAGTCCAGACAAAATGATGTGTGCAGGCTACAGAAGTCCATCTATGGACTTAAGCAAGCCTCTAGGAGTTGGAACATTTTCTTTGACAAGACTATCAAATCTTTTGATTTCGTCAGAAGCAAAGAAGATCCTTGTATTTATATCAAACGCAAGGATGAGGGTATTGTCTTCATTATTATATATGTTGATAACATATTGATAATGGGAGATAATAAGACTCTCATGCAGTCAGTTAATGATTGGTTACCCAAGACCTTCATGATGAAGGATTTAGGTGAAGTCTGCTACATTCTAGGAATTAGGATCTATAGAGATAGACCTAATAGATTGTTGGGGTTGTCACAGTCAATCTACATAGAAAAAGTTCTTAGACGTTTTTCAATGGAGAATTCCAAGAAAGGCGGTCTTCGGCTTAGCCTCAGCGGGTTGTTTCCCCTTTAGCATGGCCTTTTATTATCCTCCTGAATTTGAAGTTTGATAATAAGCTAATCTAATGTCATCTCCTTCATCTTGAGTTTCAAATAATTCATAAACTCAGTCCACGAGGGAGGCAACTTCTCAATCAATGCCCCAACCAAGAATTGTTCGTTGGGTTTCAATCCTTCCAAATCGAGGTGATGTAGAATCATTTGAAATTCCTGAACTTGGGATGATACACTTTTGTTGTCCACCATTTGAAATTTCAGAAATTTCCCAATGATGAACTTCTTGGCACCCGCATCTTAGGTGTTATATTTCTTTGGTAATTTGTCCATAACTGTTTGGCAGTTTCAATAGTACAATATACCGTGTACAGAGGATCGAACTATCACGACCCGACCCCGGGCCTGCGACTGGTGTCCTACATGGGCACCCCTTACAGGTATACATCAGAGAATAGCAGCGGAACATACATAAACTCATAAAATACTAGACAGTAAATATCAACAGGCTAGCCGATAAGGCCACCTTCCGTGAAATATACATAACCCAAAAAAAAAAATAGTTACATCTTTGTTCTTACAACCCAATCCACAAGATATGACTACAGACCTCTAAGAATAATAAGCGTGGGACAGACCATACGTACCACGAATGTACATAAATCTACAACATCAGGGAAACCGTACCAAAAGATAAGCCTCCGGAGAAATGGAGCTTCTGACAACTGATCAGTGATCCTAAGAGTGAGGATCCACCAGCTGCTTACCCCTACCTGCGGCATGAACAGCGACCCGCCGAGAAAGGGTCGATGCACAATATGTACCAAGTATGTAAAACTGGAAATACTGTAATTTACATCATAAGTCTAAAATAAAGCTGGAGACATGTATGATAATCAAATTAACAGTATAATGTGTCAACAATGAGAGTAACAAAATATACATTTCCGGTTCTTAAAATAGGAAGCCTGTGATTAACCTAGGACCATCCGCCCGTAGTATTATCACGCAATCCTACTCCTGGGACTATTTCACCCGCAGAGGCCGTATGGACCGCGTGAGGTAATTTCTCGCATAGGGTGATGCGCCCGCATAGGACTATTTCACCTGCATGAGCCCTACGGACTTGCATGATGTATTCCTCGCATCGTGGGGAGCAAATCCACGAAATATGCAAATGCCACAAGCCCGAGGAATGACCCCGTAATGAACAATATATCACAAGCACAACCGGCTACTATAAATAACATAAGCAAGTTAAGAAACCCCTTAACTTCTCATTAGACTTAATTAGCATGCACTCTCATTTCTTTTAACTTAAGGCACTGTCGTATCATGAAAGATCCGGGAATTTAACCCAAAGTACTACGTACTTCTATTCTTTTAAAATTACTCTTTTTCATATAAAATCCCAAGATACTAATAACCGTAGTACTCATATCTACTTTTCAAGACAAGTCACAATACCTTTTAGAAATACATTTATAGGTTTCTAAACCAAGTGACCTTTACTGTAAAACTTTAAGCTATTGATGCCTTTAAATCAATATTTGTCATTCTTTATTTCAAGTCATTTATCCTTGTTTACATTACTAGAATAAACCATTCTTTTAACTTCCCATAAAGTTGTTATAACCAACTTCCCATAAAGTCGTTATACTAACTTTATGCTTTAAAAACTAAAACCTCTTTAACCTTTAAAACAAGTGAGTAAATTTTCTAACTCAACCAACTTGGACATTCTCAAAACAAGTCAAGGATATCAAATGAAACTAAATTCATTTATATATAGTACGTCTACCGTACTTATACATTGATAATTATTCATGCTCAAGAGATAAGAAAAGTTCCACATACCTCTTCGGTTCAATCTACTTGTTAAGTCCAATATGCCGTACGTAGTATGTCAACCTATAATGACCATAATACGTCTATTAACTTCTATCTTCAAACGTAGAATATTCTAAGTGTAAAGTCATTTATTCTACGGAAAATCGGACAACACTTCCTTTGTTTCTACGTACTTTTCCACCTTTTTCAAGGCCCGAATTCAATAACCAAACATGCCACATTTAAGGCTCAACACATCAACCAATCAAAGGGGATTACAAGCCTTACATGACGTAAACATTCTGCCCCACAATTAATACCAAGTAATTCGATAACCAATGCCATTCTCGGCCATAATATACAACAATGCAAAGTCTTATCCAATTCCTTTTCAATCCAAGTTGTTTAGTATAACATGTTATATAGCCACAATCGATTATAACAACTACAATCTTCTATTAGATAACATGCGACGATTATAACTATCGACCAAATTGTATTTCAATTTCAATGGCTAACAAGGTCATTTTTGGATTTAGGCTTCCAATATCCATAACACTTATAAATCTCCAATACATATATCTCATGCTTGTTAAAATGTATAACTACAACAACATGAAATCTTATAACACTAAGAGGACAAGATTGTTACATTGACAAGTCTTAATCCAACTCCAAGATTCAAAGTCGCTCCTTAGCAACTTCGTTCCTTTCCTTCACGCTCCAATCCGCTATTTGAAGCCTTTAGAAGTTTCACAAACAACTTTCCTTCAATTTCCACACAAAACTATGAAAACGACTTAGGTTTTTACCTTGCAACTAATGTAAAAATGAAGTTTTTATGGGATCTTTCTATTGAGATATCCTTACAATACCCTTAGGAACCTTGGTTTAAAGTATTGGGATTATTGAACCATAAACGAAAATTTTTGTCTTTCAAAGGGAGCCTAACCCGAGAGCTTCAAGAACAAGAACAATATTTTCTTGAAATTTTTTCTAAGTGTTGAGCTAGTCTTGCTACTTAGGATGAATATATAATAACATGAAGGGTCAAGATTACAACACATGTTGTGTTTGGATGAATGAGACTTAAATATCTAGTCAAGTGGCTCATTGACTTAGTCAAATATATCAAGCTTGAGCTTGTCAAGACTTGATCATCTTAGCTTTGGTCAAATGACCTCTTTGCCCTTGGTCTATTTCGACCAAGACCATACTAGGGGGGTGACACGTGTCACCCTCCCATTCGTCGTAATATTTTGTTTCCCGACATTTCCAGAATTCTGATAAATTCCATAAGTCTCAAATCTTAACGTTCTGATTCCTTACGTACGTTCTTATATACATATCTTGGAATTACGGGGTGTAACACGGACAAACTATTCAGAATATAGTTCCTGCACATGAAATCACTATGATTCCATGCATCTCGAACCATCTTCACGTCGTTAACAACGTGTATACCTTGGCGCCCTCCCGATGATTCATTTGACTGAGGGTCCGTGTCTTTTCCAACTAGTGGAGGGTCTTCGGTTAGGAAACGTGACATTCCCATAACCGTTAGGAAGAACAACATCTTTTGCTGCCATCACTTGAAGTGTACACCCATGAACTTCTCAGGACGTTCATGGTGAAAACCAGCAGGAGTTGGAGTAGTGGTGCTCACTTGAGCAGGAGCAAAGACGTTTGGAACACCTTGAGCAGCAGTGTTTGCACTAGTTGTGCCAAAAGCAGTAGAGTTAAAGGCATTAGGATTTCCTTGAGCAGTGGGGTTGAAAGCATTGGGATTGCCTTGAATAGCGTTGGGATTTTCAGCGTTGAATTGATCTTGTCCAGTCATGTTGTTGAAACAATTAATATAATCTTAAGCTTGTGAGTAAAATGTGTGGTAATAAGGAAATGGGAATGTAAACAATAACAACAAAGATGTTAAAAATCTGGAAACAGACAAATAAGATGGCTTGCTGAGTCGATTGATTTTTCAATCTATACTTAAGATAATAATGTCCCGTATATTCCTTTAACGGTCGTATGACAACTTATCACCCAAGATAAAATAGCAATCAAACAAGAGCAAAGGAGAATCAAGTGTTCGCTTAGGAAGAAAGATCTTTGAGTGTTTGGAGATTGCAAGAGAGGAATAGTTTTCAGATTTCAAGTGTGTTTTATAAATGAGCCCAAGGCTCCATTTTATAGTGTGTAGAAGATGACATTCGACATAGTCAAGTAATGACCTTGAATGACCATGTAATAGCCTTAATTGTGGAGTTACAATTCATCCAAATAATGGTTGAATTCATGAGCCACATAATGGAGAGTTAATGCTTCAAAGTCAGCCCCAGAATCAGTTTTATTTCTTCTCCAATGGTCTGGAAACAGTCAGAGCGTCGCGGCCCTACAGGGAGTCTCCGCTGCACCAAAACTTCAGAGAGTTGCAGCCTCATTGGCGTCGCGGCGTTGGCTGGAGCTGTCGCGACACTCTGGCACCGCGGCCCTTCGAGGCTCCGCGGCATTTTTCCGACTCGTTTCTTCTTTTATACATCGTACACTTCTTCCTTCTTTTACCAATGTGAAACCATTGTCATTTGGCCAATAACCATTTATTATCTTACGTCTCAAACAATTTGTATACGTATCAATATCTCTTCCATTAAGGAAATTATGATCTTTGGCACATTATGTGCACGTGTGTGAACACAACATTTGCGGCGTGCAGGACCCCAATTGTTCGAGTTATAATTAATAGGATTAATTTTATTTCACGTTTGATAAATTTCCAACAATTAATACTCTCCAGATGAACTGATAATGATAAGCATCTGACTAGTTGTAATTGTGGAATGTTTGGACCTTTCTTATGCCTTTTCCACCACCTCCCCAAGATGCCTTGATCACTGCAGGGTAACCTACATCCTGACAACTAGAAATTTCTTCCTCTGTTGTAAAAACACACGCTTTTGAGTATAGTTCACTGACCAAGCAGCTCTCTGGAGGAAATCTTACCTACACATTATATTGAAGTAGTTAGTGTCTATTCTATTAGAAGCATACTACTTGCCAGCCAAATTCCGACCTATATGGGAGCCAGTCCATGGAAGGGTGGGTACTTTGGCAGCTTGAGCAATCAATAATGACCATATTTTGTCTCCCAATGCTTCCATTGATGTAGTAGGTGGGCCCAGGAATATGATCCCCTTGACTCTCAATGCATCAGACAGTTCAGGGTTTTCAGATGCATGACCCCAACCAGGCCAAACTACATCAACATGACTTCTCTTCGCCGTCTAAACAAAGAAAAAGAGTGTATTAGCACCTTTCATATTATTTTTCTCAAGGTTCAACCTTTACAAACCTCAACAATAAGTTGCATGTTTGCATAGTTGTGGTTATTTGCCCCACCATGGACTTGTACAAACTGATCAGCCATTTTAATGTGCTCACCATTTATTCTTATGTCCTCGGATGTAGTCATTGCCACCAACAAAACCGCCTTCTCTATGCCAAATGTCTCATAAGACTATGTCCTAATACTATGTATATGAAAGTATATGTATGTCCTAGAGACAATCTGTATTAGGACATAATGTACTTTATACACATTCATATTTATATTAATGATGATTAATATTATGACATTTGCATTTATTGTATTATTAATTGATTGTTTATAATATTCTATAAATGCATCCCTAGAGTTTACGTGTTTATTAATGATGTGAGAATTAATGTTATAACGTAACTCTTAAATTATCTTGACTAATGATCATCGAGATTGGGATATCGATGATATACGATACGTCGACATGTGATCTGCATCATATCCTTAAGGGGATATAGTATGTCTCACTTGCTACGAGTTATGGCAACTCGTGATGGACACATGAATACTTGTTGAAGTATTGATATAATCTACTGATGCGCTATTTGTTATATGTCTAGAGTGTCATCGGTGTGTGAGAGATAAAAGTCCTTAGACTTGAGGTCAATATCACCTTGTTTACGGAGTAATATACTTTGATCCTGTCCTAAGCTCAAATGCCTTATAGGTTGAGATGCGGCTTATTTTGGGTGCATTACGAAGTAGATTAAAGGTGGTATGTGAGCCAAGATTAGGATTCATTCATTGAATATATATTCAAGTGAACACTCAGACACTCATATTGTATTAGGTTGACTAAGTCATTAGCCAATGCAATGGACATATCTGTGATATGGTCCTGTTGTCAACTAATATAGATGAGTTATAATGATCAAGATATTTGGATAGACACTTGACGAATTCTAAGCTTGATTGAGTGTGTCATGAATGAAAGGATTTTATCTTTCCACATAGAGGTTCAGTTCACATGTTTTGTGTAGCTAAACTTTACATATTGGGTTCTTCTTCCGGCGCAGTCTAGGAATTTCGTGAAGATCCTAATGTAATTAGTGACGATATGTAATGGTCTGAAGGGTATCACTAAGTCAAACATTACATCGATTGAAGGATGTAATTAGAAAGAGATTAAATATATGTTCGGTTGATAATCGAGATATTAGAAATGGGAACAAGGCTGAAAAATTGGGACAGGACCGCGGTGTCAGAACGCCTTGAGCAGGAGCAAAGATGTTTGGAACACCTTGAGCAGCAGTGTTTGCACTAGTTGTGCCAAAAGTAGTATAGTTAAAGTCATTGGGATTGCCTTGAGAAGTGGGGTTGAAAGCATTGGGATTGCCTCGAACAACGTTGGGATTTTCAGCGTTGAATTGATCTTGTCCAGTAATATTGTTGTTGAAACAACGAATAGAATCTTAAGCTTGTGAGTAAAATGTGTGGTAACAAGGAAATGGGAATGTAAACAACAACAACAAAGATGTTAAAATTTTGGAAACAGACAAATAAGATGGCTTGCTGAGTCGATTGATTTTTTAATTTATACTTAAGATAATAATGCCCCGTATATTTCTTTAACGGTTGTATGACAACTTATCTCCCAAGATAAAATAGCAATCAAACAAGTGAGCAAAGGAGAATCAAGTGTTCGCTTAGAAAGAAAGGTCTTTGAGTGTTTGGAGATTGCAAGAGAAGAAGAGTTTTCAGATTTCAAGTGTGTTTTGCAAATGAGCCCAAGGCTCCATTTTATAGTGTGTAGAGGATGACCTTCTATATAGTCAAGTAATGGCCTTGAATGACCATGTAATAACCTTAATTGTGGAGTTACAATTCAGCCAAATAATGGCTGAATTTATGAGCCAAATAATGGAGAGTTAATGCTCCAAAGTCAGCCCAAAAATCTGTTTTATTTCTTCTCCAACGGTCTGAAAACAGTCAGAGCGTCGCGGCCCTGCAGGGAGGCACCGCGGCGCCAAAACTTCAGAGAGTTTCAGACTCATTGGCGTCGTGGCCCTTCGAGGCTCCGCGGTGTTTTTCTGACTCGTTTCTTCTTTTACACATCGTACACTTCTTCCTTCATTTACCAACGTGAAACCATTGTCATTTGGCCAATAACCATCTATTATCTTACGTCTCAAACAATTTGTATACGTATCAATATCTCTTCCATTAAGGAAATTACGATCTTTGACACATTATGTGCACGTGTGTGGACACAACGTTTGCGACGTGCAGAGCCCCAATTGTTTGAGTCATAATTAATAGGATTAACTTTATTTCATGTTTGATAAATTTTCAACAGTTAATACTATCTAGATGAATTGATAATGATAAGCATCTGACTAGTTGTAATTGTGGAATGTTTGGACCTTTCTTATGCCTTTTCCACCACCTCCCCAAGATGCCTTGATCACTGCAGGGTAACTTACATCCTGACAACTAGAAATTGCTTCTTCTGTTGTAAAACTGTTACACCCCGTAATTTCAGGGCATATAAGTGAGAACGTAACTAAGGAAAATAAGATTTGAATGTTGGAAGGAAAGTATATTTACATATTATAATTTTGGATACAATATATGTGACGACGAGAAGCAATACTAGTAGTTGAATTTTTTCCAATAGAGTTATGGACTTAGTGTTATATTATTAAGTCTTGGCATTATGAAGTAAGAGTCCATCGAAAATTTCACAATGTTTGGCTAAGTGTGGGAGATATTTTGTGAAGAGAAAGACAAGTTGACAAGTGGGGTTCATGGGTCCCCCCTCCACTTGTCCTACAAGCACCAATTGTATACAAGGCTTGCAAGACTTCTGTCACGCCCCGAACCCCGGGCCCGTGACAGGGTGCCCTAAAACTTAATTAAATCCTTAAAGTAAGTACGTAAGAATATGATGTTAATTCTCATTGAAAGAAGGAAAAGAACGGTTAATATACGATTGATTTCAGGAGTTAAAATGGCACGGTAGGATCTGGTATTTCATTTCTTATACTTGCCCCTGTCATTTCTTTTATACAGTTATGATTTGGTTATCAGACCTTGTTTACATTCCATACTCTACTGTTATCGACTTCTTGAAGTGCGTTCATGCCGCAGTGTTAGGTACTGTGATTTGGTGATCTGCAGTGTAGGACCACCTGCTCGAGTTTTGGATAGCTCCATTTGTTCGGAGTTTATCTTTTGGTATAGATCCTTGATCTGTGCTTTTACGATTATGGTACGGCGGGGCCTTGTCCGGTCATAGATCAGTAAAACTCTTAGAGATCTGTATTCATATGTGGGATTGGACTCATGTTCAGTGTAGTGTCTTTTATTATGTATATTATATGACAGCCTTGTCGGCTTTGACCTTGCACGTATGTTGGTTTTAAAAAAAAAGGTGTTATTTAAATTCCGCAGTTTACTTGTGTTGTTAAGGTAGTAGGGTGCCCAGGTAGGGCACCAGTCACGGGCCCGGGGTTCGGGGCGTGACAACTTCTTTGTCTTAGCTCACAAATATCTTTCTCCTTCAAACCTCTCTTATCTCTTCCTTCACCTACAAGATTCGAAAACCATAGCCAAGAGAAGACAAGTTAACTTATTTTCCAAGATTAAGCTTCTTAACTAAGTTCTAAGCCAAGTTAACTCTCCAAAATAGTGGGTCACAGTTTTTGGCTTCAAAACTACCTTGAACCCTAAGCTTGGAGATGAACCTTATGGAAGGAAAACATGAAAGCAAGATGATTACAAGCTTGTAGAGGATACATGTGTGTTATTGTACCGTAAAGAAGTGGTGCAAAAGTGAAGCAGTGGCCGAGACTTAGGGAGTTTTGGCATAAGATTAATCTAAGAATTCTTCTTTATCTTAAATATAATGGAAGTTAAATGATGTTATAATTAAGGGATGAACTTGTGTTAAGAGAAATAGAGAATAAGAAGTGCATGTGACAGTTTTGGCAAGCTAGCCGATTTATGGACTGTTTTTGTTATATTGGATTCGTTGGTTATTGTTGTTGTTATCGTCACTTATTGCATGTTAAAATGAAGGAATCTTGTTATTGAAAGTTGATATGGTTTATATAAAAGTGATGAAATATGAATTGGATTTTAAGGAGTTATGGAAAGGGCTTTGATTTTGGGTTGTTGGCCGATATTGCATGAAACTATGGGACGTTGTTGTGCTGTTTTAGGGACTGTTTTGTGGAGTTATAATGCTGGAAATTTAGTTACAATTATGCATGTTTAATGTGGTAATTGCTAATGTATGTTCTAAAGGAATAAGGGTATAGAATGGTGTAGAAAAACTTCACATTTTACCCTCGTTGTTGTTGAAGTATGGACTGTTTTTATATGGATTAAGAGGCGGGATTAACATGTGAAGTATGTGTTTCGATCACATTGGTATATGACTTACACTAGTAAGCATGAAGTTGATAGACGTGTTATTGTTATTATAGGTTGAAGTGCTAATTGAGATGTGTTCTACTTATCGTGTTGGTATAGCCGATAAGGTATGTGAAACTATCATTTCTTTTTTTTTGACATGATTTATATGAAGTAAGTGTACGGCGGACATACATCTTTCTATTGGATCCTAATCCTTAGTTATACATGATATGATAGTGCCATGGGTTTTCTAAAATGAAAGTTCATTTTAAAGATTTTACTGAGAGTCAAATGATGATTTAAATTGCACATGGTTGCTCATGATAGCTATTCGTGCAAATGGTATATTCCATTCACCGAGTCCCATAATGGGCGGGCAATGTTCACTGAGTCCCTCACTAGAGGGCCGACAATGTTATATGTATTATGATTCCATGGACATGTATCCATGATGCGAGTATAGATACTCATGACAGTCGTGCGCAGATCCTAGCACTTGTTCACTGAGTTCCTCGCTAGAGGGCCGACAATGTTTATATGTATATGATTCTATGGACATGTATCCATGATGCGAGTATAGATACTCATGACATTATATGATTCCATGGACATTCTTCCATGATGTGGGTATAGATACCCATGATAGTATATGACTCTCACTTTTTAAAAGGCACAGTTGATCCTCATTTTTATAAGGCACGGTTGACTCTCTATTTTATATGGAATGGTTGGATCTGGTATTTCGATTATCATACTTGTCTCTGTCATCTTTGGCCAGTTATGATCTTATTTACAATACTTTATATTTACATACTTAGTACATTGTTGTACTGACCCCCTTCTCTGGGGGGTTGCGTTCATGCCCGCAGGTATAGGTACTCAGTTTGGTTCTCCGCGAGCTTAGGATCTTTGCTAAGCTTTTGGGATAGCTCCATTGTTCTGGGGCTTGTCATTTTGGTATAGATCTTGATTATAGGCTTATGTATATTTAGGGGTACGGCGGGGCCTTGTCCCGTCACATTTCACCGTCATACTCTTAGAGGTCTGTAGTCATGTGTGGGTTGGACATATGTATAGTTGTAGCTCGTTTGGATATTTCTATGTACAATGGAGGCCTTATCGGCTTGCCTGTTTTATTATACGAGTTTGTTATTACAGTTCAGGGGACAGGATCCATTTGTTATGTGATTATGAGTTTTCCTTAGCTTCCGTTGATTATATGTGATGTGTGGGTGTAAGGGTGCCTAGGTAAGGCACCAATCATGGCCCGTCGGTTCAGGTCGTGATAAAAGTGGTATCAGAGCAGTTCGTCCTTGGAATGTCTACAGACCGTGTGCAGTAGAGTCTTGGTTATTGGTGTGTTGTGCACCACACTTATAAACAGGAGGCTACAGTACATTTAGGATTGGTTTCTATTCTTTCATCTCATAGGTCATGCGATAGAGCTATGTTAGTAGGGTAAGCCCTCTCTAACGTATTATTGTGTTACAGCTATGCCTCCGAGGAAAGCAACAGTAGCCCATAAGGGCAAATCAGTAGCAGGAGCTACTAGTCAGACACAGAGAGTTACTAGGGCACATACCCAATCTATGCCTGAGATTGTGCGCGATCAGCGCTCGATTCTACCGCCATCACGGAGGAGCTTAGAGCGGCTCGGAGGTTACGATACTTGAGCCTTGGTTCCTCGGCCGAGGCGAGAGGATAGGGCTATGAGAGATGTAGTTCAACTGCTGACTAGATTAGTGGCGGCGAGCGCGAACCTTGACCGTGAGTTGACCCTGATCAAGCGGTTTGAGGGTTCGTGACTTCTTGAATTGTAGCCCTCCAGAGTTTTTCGGGTCACGGCCCGAGGATGATCAGCAGGAGTTCATCCGACAGATGCAGCGTACGCTGAGGGTAATCAAGGCTTCGGAGACTGAGTCTGTGGAGTTGTCTTCATATAGGATGCAGGATATAGCTACTAACTGGTACGAGTCTTGGGAGTTGTCTAGAGGAGAGGAAGTTCCTCCAGCTACATGGGATGAGTTTACAGAGGCATTTCTTGGTCACTTCTTGCCTCCAGAGATGAGGAGAGCTAGAGTTGACAGATTCTTATAGTTGAAGCAGAGTTGTTACACCCCGTATTTACAGGACATGTTTTAAGAACGTACGTGAGAATCCCAAATGTTAAGATTAGAGACTTGTAAAAATTTATCGGAATTATGGAATTTTCGGAAAACGTAATATTGTGACGAATGGGAGGGCGACATGTGTCACCCCCCCTTAAATGGTCTTGGACGAAATTACATGGGCAAAAGGGTCATTTGACCCTTGTTAGGAAGACAAGTCTTGCAAGTAGTAAAGCTTGATATATTTGACTTAGTCAATGGGACCACTAGCTTGATATTTAGAAGAACTTCATCCAAACCACACATATGTACAAATCTTGACCCTCCATTGAACTATATAGTAGTACTAGTAGCAAGACTAAGTTCCACACTTAGAAAAAATTTCAAGAATTTGAAGAACCCAACATGTTGCTCTCGGGTTCACTCCCTTCCCATATGAAAAAAAAATTGTTTGTTGTCTATTAAGCTCAACACTTTAAACCAAGGTTCATGAGTGTATTGTAAGTGTATCTCAATAGAAAAATCCCGGAAAAAAATAGTTTTCGTATTAGTCGCAAGGTGAAAACCTAGTTGCTTTTCTAGGTTTTGTTTGGAAGATTGAAGGAAATTTGTTGGTGTTGTTCTAAGGGTCTCAAGTGGCGGATTGAAGTGTCTTGAAGAGGCTCTAAGTTGCTAAGGAGCGACTTCGGATTTGAAGTTGGACTAAGAATCGTTGAGGTAATAATCTTGTCCCTTAAGTGTTACAAGATTATATATTGTTGTTAGCCTTACATGTTTGCTAGCATGAAGTATATGTGTTGAAGTTTCATAAGTGTTATGGATTGTTGTAGCCTAAAAACCGAAATGTCTTATAAGCCATTTGAAGTTGGATTACAATTTGGTCGTTAATTAGAATCGTCGCATGTTACTTACTTGAAGATTATGGTAGTTTTAATCGATTGCGACTTGATATCATGTTATGCAAACAATTTGGATTGAAATGAAAATTGGATAAGAATTGGTATTGTTGTATTCCAAGTTTCTGGATTTACACTTGTAGTTGTATTAGTTTGATATCGTTTGTGGGGCGGAATTTTACACGTCTAGTAGGCGTGTAATCCCCTATTGATTAATTGCATTGTTGGGCCTTAAATGTGGCGTGTTTGGTTATTGAATTCGGCCTTGAAAAAGGTGGCAAAGTATGTAGAAACAAAGGAGGTGCTGTCCGATTTTCCGTAGAATTTAGTGACTTAGCACTTAGAATATTCTACGTTTGAAGTAAGAAGTTAATGGACGTATTATGGCCATTATAGGTTGAAGTACTAAGTATAGCGTATTCTACTGGAAGGATGGAATAGCTATCAGGGTGGAAGTACTTTGGAGCATTTTGCTACTTGTCGATAATCGTCGCGAGGTATGTGAACCTCTTCCTTCTTTTGGCATGATTCTATGTATGGAATATACATGTAGTAATATTTCATGTTCCCTTCTACTCTTAGAAGTTAAGAGGTATGTATGTGATTTACTCTATGTAAAGGTTATGTCTAGGTTATCCTAAGTTCTTACCAAGTCTTATGGGGGATGTTGGTAAGAGTCGTTAGGAGGTATTTGGAGTCAAGTTGACTCGGCTAAGTTACGGCACAAATGAGAATAAGTATCGAACAAGCCACTGCAGCGTTAATAAAGGAAAATGTAATGACAATCAATTATGTTAAAATGAGTAGAATTCTCCATCTGCATAGAAACTAAGATAAGAAAAAATTGTATTACATTTTCTAGATCATGGCTACTTGAATAAGATCGTTATAAATAAGTATAACTTATTCACAACGCACCAAAGTATATGTTACTTAACTTATAAGAATTTACGTATGAAGTTTTAAGGCTATGGATCTCAAATTCTTAAAAGTTAAGAGACTTTATTTTTCAAGTTATGGGACTTGATTCTTAAAGAAAGAAATGAATTGATTTACAAGTATAGAATACTCGATTTGGAAAGACTTGATTCTAAAGTTAAGAAACGTGTTTTCTTAAAAGTTAAGAGACTTGAAGTATTTTGAAAGCTATGTGATTTGATTTGAAAGTATAAGTCTCTTGGTTATAAAAGGAATGAATTTGTCTAAGACATAAAGAGTTATAACGGCTTTATGGGAAGTTGGTTATAACAACTTTATGGAAGATTAAAAGAATGGGTTTCTTCAGTAATGTAAGCAAAGAAATGATTTGAAATAAAGAAGGGCAGATTGTTTTAAAGGTACCAATTGCTTAAGTTTTTTAAGAAAGAAGTCACTTGATTTAGAAGCCGGTAAATGTATTTCTAAAAAGGTATTGTGACTTGTCTTGAAAAGTAGATATGACTTGATACTACGGTTGTTAGTATCTTGGAAGTTTTTTTGAAAAAGAGTATTTCTAAAGGAGTAGAGGTGCGTAGTACGTTGGGTTAAATTCCCGGATTTTATATGACTTTACCGCGTCCCAGATTGGGCCGGGAAGTATACCTTTATGGGCAGACTACATGACCTTACCGCGTCCCAGATTGGGCCGGGCAGTATACCTTTATGGGCAGACTATGTGACATTACCGCGTCCCAGATTGGGCCTTGCAGTATACCTTTATGGGCAGACTACATGACCTTACCGCGTCCCAGATTGGGTCGGGCAGTATACCTTTATGGGCAGACTATGTGACCTTACCGCGTCCCAGATTGGGCCGGGCAGTATACCTTTATGGGCAGACTACATGACCTTACGCGTCCCAGTGGGCGGGCGGTATACCTTTATGGGCGACTACATGATCTTACGCGTCCCAGATGGGCGGGCAAGATACCTTATGGCGAGACTATGTGACCTTACGCGTCCCAGGTGGGCGGCGGTATACCTATGGGCGAACTATGTGACCTTACGCGTCCCAGTTGGGCGGGCGGTATACCTATGGGCGAACTATGTGACCTTACGCGTCTCGAATTGGCGGGCGTTATACCTTTATGGGCGAACTATGTGACCTTATCGCGTCCCAGTTGGGCGGGCGGTATACCTTTATGGCGAACTACATGACCTTACGCGTCCCAGTTGGTAGGCGGTATGGCGTCCTCCATATAGGGCCGGTTTATGTTATGCAAGGTAAGTAAGTTATATGGTAACGAACTTGATGATTTCCCCTAAGTATTCACGTAAGAAAGTGACTATAACTTTTATTGAAAAATGGGAAAAGATAATAAGGTACGATTAAGTTCACGAGATGGTAATGACATGGTAGGTTCAGGTATTTACTTTTTTTTACACTTACCTCTGTCATGCTTTTATACAGATATGTTTTAATTGTTGTACCTTACTTCCGTTCCATATTCGCAATTTGTTATGCGACCCGCCCGAGCTGCGTTAAATGCCGCAGTATTAGGTACACAGGTTGGTGATCCTTGCTCTTAGGATCTCGGTTCAGTTTTTGGGAAAAAGCTCCATTTGCTCCGGAGGCTTATCTCTTGGTACGGTTTTCCCTGAGGTTGTAGATTCATGTATATTCAGGGGTATGGCGGGGCCCTGTCCCGCCACTGTTGTTATGTTAAAAACTCTTAGAGGTCTGTAGTCACATATTGTGGGTCAGTTTGTAAAGGAAACGAGGCAACTGCTTAGTGTATGTATTTACTTATCCAGAGAGGTAGCCTTATCGGCTAACCTATTGATTTTATCTTTGTTGATTTATTTTAAAAGTTTCATATATTTTCCGCTGATTATCTCTGATGTAAACCTGTAAGGGTGCCCAGGTAGGGCACCAGTCGCGGGCCCGGGGTCGGGTCGTGACAAGAGTGGAAGGAGCATTCGCGAGTATAGCCTAGAGTTTGACTCTTTGGCAAGATATGCGCCTACTATTGTGGCTGATGTGGCCAATAGAGTTCATCGCTATGTGATGGGACTCGATCGCTATCTGACTGATGGTTGCATGGCAGTGGCTCTTCATCCAGGTATGGATATTGCCCGGATACAGGCATATGCGCAGGGTGTGGAGGAGCGACATAGAGGCGTCGGCGGAGCAGAGAAACACGGCCAGGCGGCGTAAGAGCTAGGTCAACTGGATATTTTGTTGAGTTTCGAGGCGGACAGCCTCAGCAGCCTGTTAGATATTCTTCCCAGCCAGCACAGAGTGCACCTCCATAATCTACGGGTAGGAGAATTGATCGCACAGGGTATTCAGGAGCTGGTCAGAGCTCCCGGACTTCAGGTTCACAGGTGCATAGGGGTTCTATTCAGTCGAGGCCACCTTTACCTCGGTGTTCTCGGTGCGGTAGACAGTATTTTTGGAGTGTCGAGTTCCTACGGGTGCTTGTTTTTCTTGCGGTCGTTAAGGTCATATGACGATGGAATGTCCTTTTAGAGAAGGTGCAGGTGGGATGACTCAGCCTACTGGATCGGTTGCTGGTTCATCATCTTCTATAGCTATGCGCCCCGCAGAGCAGGGTGTTCACATACCAGCAGGCCGTAGTAGAGATCGTGGTGGAGTTTCTAGTTCTGGCGGTCCTTCGAACCACATTTATGTTTTGGCCAGTAGACACGATCAGGAGGCGTCATCGGATGTTGTCACAAGTATATTATTGATCTTCTTCTGTGACGTATATGCATTGATAGATCCAGGTTCCACTTTATCTTATATATCTCTTCTTGTTGCTTGTAGAATTGGGATAAAACCTGAGTCGATAGAACCTTTTGAGGTAACTACACCGGTAGGAGATTCGATCATAGCTAAGCATGTATATAAAAATTGTTCGGTGGGTAAATATAGTCGTCATACCATAGCAGATTTGATAGAGCTAGACATGACTGACTTTGATGTGATTATGGGTATGGATTGGTTAGCTTCTTGTTATGCTAACGTTGATTGTAGAGAAAAGTTGGTTCGATTTTAGCTCCAAGCGAACCAGTTATAGAATGGAAAGGGAATCTGCGCGTCGCGAGGTAAGTTTATTTCATACCTCAAGGCAAGGAAGATGGTCAGAAAAGCCTATATTTATCACTTGGTTCGGGTGCATGATACGGAAGCTGAGACAGCGACTCTTCAGTCAGTTCCGATAGTTAGTAAATTCCCAGATGTACTCCCCAATGATCTTTCGGGTCTTCCTCCAGAACGGGAGATATAGTTCACTATAGATTCACTACCAGATACCCAACCCATATCTATTCCTCCCTATAGAATGACACCTGCAGAGCTGAAGGAGTTGAAAGAGCAGCTGAGAGACTTGTTGGAAAAAGGCTTTATTAAGCCTAGCACATCTCCTTGGGGAGCACTAGTATTATTTGTGAAGAAGAAAGATGGATCGCTGCGGATGTGTATTAATTATAGGCAGCTGAATAAGGTGACAATTAAGAACAGGTATCCCTTCCCCAGGATTGATGATTTATTTTACCAGTTGCAAGGTGCCAAGTGTTTTTTGAAGGTAGACTTGCGGTCAGGTTATCATCAGGTACGGGTTAGGGAGGCAGATATTTCAAAGACAACATTCAAGACCCGATACGGGCATTATGAGTTTAGAGTGATGTCTTTTGGATTGACCAATGCTCCAGCGGTATTTATGGATTTAATTAACCGGGTGTTCAATCCATTCTTGGATATGTTTGTTATCGTGTTCATTGATGATATTCTGGTCTATTCACGATCAGAAGAGGAGTATGCAGACCTTTTGTGGACGGTACTTAAGGTACTCCAGCACCGGAAGTTGTATGCAAAGTTTTCTAAGTGTGAATTCTGGTTGGCCTCAATGGCATTCTTGGAACATATTATCGGAGCTGATGGTGTTCAGGTGGATACATAAAAGATTGAGGCATTTAAGACTTGGCCCAGACCTATGACACCTACTGAGGTATGCAGTTTTCTGGGGCTAGCAGGGTATTACAGGAGATTTGTGGAAAAGTTTGCCTCGATTTTAGCGCCTTTAACAAGGCTAACTCAGAAGGCAGCTAAGTTCCAATGGACAGATGCTTGTGAGCAAGGCTTCCAGTTATTGAAGGATAAGTTGACTACGACTCTAGTTCTAACTCTTCTTGAGGGATTAGAGGGTTATGTTATTTATTGTGATGCTTTGGGTGTTGGACTAGGTTGTGTGTTGATGCAGCATGGTAAAGTTATAGCTTATGCATCCCGACAGCTCAGGAAGCACGAGAAGAATTACCCTACTCGTGATTTGGAGTTAGCGGCAGTGATACATGGTTTGAAGATATGAAGACATTATTTATATGGAGTTCATATTGATATTTACACGGACCACAAGAGTCTCCAATATATCTTCAAGCAGAAGGAGTTGAACTTACGGTAGAGACGGTGGTTAGAGTTACTTAAGTACTATGATGTTGATATCTTGTACCACCCAGGGAAAGTCAATGTGGTAGCAGATGCTCTTAGCCGTCGATCTATGGGTAGCTTGACGGATGTGCAACCGAAAAGAAAGGAGATGGTTCGTGAGATACACCAGATAGCGAGCCTTGGAGTCCGGTTGGCCGATTCCAGAGATAGTGGAGTTCTTATTCGAGGGGTTGCCGAGTCCTCTATCGTAGAAGAGGTGAAGAGGCATCAGTATGAGGATCCTGTTCTGGCACAGTATAGAGATGCAACTCTTCGAAAGGAGAAGACTCTATTTGAGGTTGCACATGATGGGGTGCTACGGTATGAAGCCAGGTTGTGTGTACCTGAGGTTGCAGGACTACAACAGCAGGTTATGGGAGAGGCACACAATGCTAGGTATTCTATTCATCCTGGGTCAACAAAGATGTATCATGACCATAGATGTGTATATTGGTGGGATGGCATGGAAAGGGACATAGCGGAGTTTGTTGCGCAGTGCCCGAATTGTCAACAGGTTAAGGTTGAGCATCAGAAGCCTGGTGGATTATTGCAGGAGATAGAGATCCCGACTTGGAAGTGGGGAGTGATTAATATGGACTTCGTTACAGGCTTAAACTTTGCTCGTCCTCGAGTAAAGCATCAAAAATACAATAAAAGACACGAAAGAAAAGAAAATAAAAGACTCAAGACTCTGATCAATCTGCTGCACAATGTAACTAGAAAACATGAAGGTCAGTTGGATAATATGCAGGAACATGTATAGCATGAATTTTTAGCACTCTAAACTTTCAAATCAGATATTTCGCAAATTCATTACAATCATACTCAATGGAAGTAAGATTACTTAACCTATGCATGTCAAATTCTAAATTCTATGGCATACTCACTTGTTATTCTCCACTAATCATAGATACACATGCTAAATATCTTCAGGACTTTTCAGGGTTGTAATGTAGGCTTAGGCAGGGGTAGGTAAAAGTAGGCATTTAGGCTCAATTTACGTACCATAAGCTCTTTGCATTCAACTCTTTTCCTTCTTTTTGATTTTCTTTCTTTAATCACATTCCTATCTTTCCTTTTTTTTTGTTTTGAGAGAATGAGGTGCATTATGAATAACAGGCACCCCCAAACTTAGGATTTTGACTATTTATTTTATTTTCATTGGGGTGCATAAATTTGTTCACTCTCTTTTTGTCTCTTTTTTCAACACTTTTCATTCCAAACATCTTTAATTTTTCACTTATAGCACAAACATGGAATTATAGGGTGTCAAAGAAAGATTTTATTTTTGGCTCAAAAGGGCTGACTAGGGATACATTTTATTGTTGTCAGGGATAGGCAGTGAATGGTAAGAAGGGCTACAAAGAAATGTCTGAGTCATCTCCCTAACATGTATATCTTAACTATTTCGCTTCAAATAACAAGCAAGCAGACACATAAACTTTATTTTTTAACAATGCATAAATCTAGCACAAATACCTCAAATAATTTGATTTCATGAATTCTTGGCATATCTAACTTAAGCGTTTAGATTTTCTGCTTCTAATTCCATTACATTATCTCATTTTACTTCACTAGACGTTTCAAATAACTACATCATGCATGATTATAAAAAAATTATGACTAAAAAATACTCAAAAACACACAAAACAAATCAAAAAGACTCAAAAACAATAAGACACACCCCCCAAACTTAAATCACACATTGTCCCCAATGTGTGATGACTAAAAATAGGGACAACTTACTGACACAACACATCGGTCATAACGGAGGTCTGGGAGGAAAAATTCTGGAATTTGCATGGAATATGGCTCTCGGAACTTTCGACGCCATGGCCCTGAGATTCGGCGCCGTGGCGCCTAAATTTCTGCGGGCTTCTGAACTCTCGGCGCCACGGCCTTGATATTCGGCGTCGTGGCGCTGATGACGAGTTTTTCTTGTTTCAGCATTTTTGCTCCTTTTTTCTCAGAGTTAGCTTTCAGTCCACCTGTCATCCTACAACACAAGACAAGAACCCAAGAGCGTGAGATTGTTCAAGACAAAATAAACAACTAAAACAAAAACTAAAATAACATAATTAATAACATTGGGTTGCCTCCCAACAAGCACTGTCTTTAACGTCTTTTAGCCGGACGCAATTAACCTTTACTAGTGCATGACGGCTCCTTCTGTGAACTGATTGTAATCCGCACAGTTATTGTTGCAGGTCTCACTTTTCCTACAACACCTTTGTCAAACAAGGGCCTCAAATCTAAAATTATCCTCCAATTCCACAAGACATGCTTGTCTTTTAGACTCTCTATAATGTAGGGATCAGTGAAACTCCCTACATCTCTCAACTTTTGGGGGTGCCCTTGAGGGTGTGGACTTTCTTTCTAGAGATCAACATTGACAGCTGGTGGTGTTTCTTCTGCAATAGGTACAGGAAAAAGGAACTCCAAGGAATCCAAAAAGGTGAAAAATTTGCTCTTAGTAACCTTTTCCTTCTCCACACCAACTATCTCTCCAGATTCCTCAATAGATGGGTGTGGTTTAGGTTCCTCAATTTGCTTACCACTTCCCAATATGGTGTCGCTAGACAGAATTGCTTCAGGTGTATTGATCATCCTATCCATTAGCTGCCCTATTTGTGTCTCCACATTCTTTGAGGCACCTTGTCTCGACCGTAAAGCGATCTTGGCACTTGGTGAGCCTGAGTATGCCTGCCTGCAACTCATCTAGATCTTCCTCTGGAACCTGCGGGTTAAGCTATTGTTGATGACTCCACTGCCTCTGATAGTAGTAGTGGTCCATGTGTCCTGATTTATTTTTAAGAAAACAAACTAACTTTACCTGTAAAATAAGAAAAACACAAAAAAACTGATAAAAAAATGCTCGCAGAACAAGCTTCTAACTTGTTCTTGGAGCAACCAAATTAGAAATAAGAATAGATAAATCGATATTGAAAGTACGTCAGTCCCCGACAACGACGCCAAAAACTTGATATGCGATTTATACACACGCTAAACGCAAGTGCACATATCATTACAAGTAATATAGTCTGGGTAAGACCGAATATCGTCCTCAGGGACTGGTTTTCAAGTACCGATTATCTATGCTTTAGTTTCTATTTGGTTAACGTTAATTGATTTGGAATTCTAGACTAATAATGTAGGAAATAAACTAATTATGAAAATACTTTGATTTAAAACAGTTATGACGGAGAATTAGGACTTCCAAGATCATCAATTATCCACTCTATTCAATCTTTAATACAATTAGACTGACTTCTTCTTCTACGTTAAGATAGCAGATTAACTAGACCGTTTTATATTCTGGTTAGGATATATAAACACTCAACCCCGATACAGAACTATTATATCTTTCGATGACAGGATTTACCACAAAGGAGGATGAAGAACAATAACCTATAAAACTACACAAGTATCAGGTACTTTCGTCCACGATTTTAACCTATGTTTATTCAACTATAGCATATTCAGAATCTCCCCTTTTGGATTTCGATTCGAAATCATATAAGTGATGATAATTAGTAGCTAATTAACTATCAAGCAATCAAAACAACTATTGAATAAATCTTAATCAAGTGAAGAAGAAAACAAACTAATGCATTAATTCATGAATAAGAGTTTCAAGCGAATCACAAGGAAATCCCTAATAAAGTAATTAGCTCTTAGCCATAGTCACGCTAAGAACTAATACAATTTTCATACATGAACTGAAATAAATAAAGAAAAGAGAAAGAAAAGAAAATACTTGAACTAGGTCTCAAATCTTCGCCTCCTAGAGTTGTGTTGTATGTACAATGGATGGAATGAATAATGAGCGGGGTTTTAGGGATTATATTGGTTTTGTAGGTAGGAAAAGTTATCCCTTTTTTACTTTGAAAACATGTCAAATTCGGCCCAAAACGTCAAAATCCAGCGTCGTAGTGGCGCGATGTATTTTGGTAGATTTTGTTTTGTCGTCGATTTTAAATCAGACTTAATCGATCTCCTCTATACTTCCCGGAACTTCTTCGACTTCATTTATTGGCCCTTTTAGTGTGCAATTACATCTCAATTATGCGCATTTCGTCTTCTTCTCGCCATTTCTCCATTTCTGACCGCTGTGACACAAAAGGAAGAAAAATGACCCTGATAATATACTAAACATCAACAAAATGAGTAAAATACTAACTAAAACTGACTCAAAAAGTTTATATAAAATACACCAATCAATAGCGAGCCTTGGAGTCCGGTTGGCCGATTCCGGAGATAGTGGAGTTCTTATTCGAGGGGTTGTCGAGTCCTCTATCGTAGAAGAGGTGAAGAGGCATCAGTATGAGGATCCTGATGCAGCACGGTATGGAGATGCAGCTCTTCGAAAGGAGAAGACTCTATTTGAGGTTGCACCTGATGGGGTGCTACAGTATGAAGGCAGGTTGTGTGTACCTGAGGTTGCAGGACTACAACAACAGGTTATGAGAGAGGCACACAATGCTAGGTATTCTATTCATCTGGCGTCAACAAAGATATATCATGACCTCAGATGCGTATATTGGTGGAATGGCATGAAAAGAGACATAGCGGAGTTTGTTGTGCAGTGCCCGAATTATCAATAGGTTAAGGTTGAGCATCAGAAGCCTGGTGGATTATTGCAGGAGATAGAAATCCCGACTTGGAAGTGGGAAGTGATTAATATGGACTTCGTTAAAGGCTTACCTCGTACTCAGAGGAAGTATGACTCCATATGGGTTATTGTGGATAGGCTGATGAAATCAGCCAATTTTCTTCCAGTCAAGACTACTTACTCAGCTGAGGACTATGCTAGGCTATACATCAGGGAGATTGTGAGACTGCATGGGGTTCCCACATCTATTACATCAGACAGAGGATCTCAGTTTACTGCTAACTTGTGGAGATAGTTATAGAAGGGATTGGGGACACAAGTGAGTCTTAGCACAACATTTCATCCTCATACTGATGGGCAGGCAGAGCGTACTATTCAGACACTAGAGGATATGTTGAGAGCCTGTACTATTGACTTCAGAGGTAGCTGAGAGGATCATTTACCACTCGTTGAGTTTGCGTATAACAACAACTTCCATTCTAGCATTCAGATGGCCCCGTACGAGGCCTTATATGGGAGGAAGTGCAGGTCACCTATTGGTTGGTTTGATGTGGGTGAGACTAAGTTACTTGGCCCAGACATGATTCAGCAAGTTGTTGATAAGGTGAATCTTATCCAAGGGAGATTATTAGCATCCCAAAGTCGACAGAAGTCTTATGCAGATAATCGACGTCGAAACTTAGAGTTTCAGCTTGATGATTGGGTATTCTTGAAGGTATCACCCATGAAGGGTGTGATGAGGTTCAGTAATAAAGGGAAGCTTAGCCCGAGATATATTGGGCCTTATCAGGTTATTCGTATGATAGGCAATGTTGCCTATGAATTGGATCTACCATCTGATTTGGAAGTGGTACATCCAGTTTTTCATGTATCGATGATGCGTAAGTGTATTAGTGATCCTTCTAGAATCTTCCCAGTAGATGATGTCCAGGTGACAGAGGAGTTGTCTTATGAGGAGAGTCTCATAGCCATACTTGATCGCCAGGTTAGAAGGTTACAGACTAAGGATGTAACTTCTGTCAAGGTATTGTGGCGGAACAATAATAGGGAATAGATGACGTGGGAAGCAGAAGATGAGATGAAGAGAAAGTATCCTCAGTTTTTCCCGATGCCTACAGGTAATTCCAATCCCTATTTATCTATTTTGATTGATGAATGAGACTCTGTGTTATATTGTGGCCATGCGAAGCATCTTTGTGTTTGTCGAGTATAGGTTGGTAGGTATAGTTAAAAGAGACTATGCCGAAATCTGTATAGCTTGAGACCTATTATGAACATTCGGGACGAATGTTTCTAAGGGGGGAAGAATGTTACACCCCGTAATTCCAGGGCATATAAGTGAGAACGTAACTAAGGAAAATAAGATTTGAATGTTGGAAGGAAAGTATATTTACATATTATAATTTGGATACAATAAATGTGACGACGAGAAGTAATACTAGTAGTTGAATTCTTTTCAATAGAGTTATGGACTTAGTATTATATTATTAAGTCTTGGCATTATGAAGTAAGAGTCCATCGGAAATTTCACCATTTTTGGCTAAGTGTGGGAGATATTTTGTGAAGAGAAAGACAAGTGGACAAGTGGACAAGTGGGGTTCATGGGTCCCCCCTCCACTTGTCCTACAAGCACCAATTATATATAAGGCTTGAAAGAATTTTGTCACGACCCGATCCCGGGCCCGTGACTGGTGCCTTACCCCGGGCACCCTAGTGATACAACATCAGAGAAAAATCAGCGGAAATAAAAACTTTAAACATTAAACAAGAGATATGAATAAAAACAGGCCAACCAACCGGTTACCTTTTTGCATATATACTAAAACTAGAACAGTTACATCCTTACAAACCACACTTGTGATACTACAGGACCTCTAGAGTTTTTATACAACATGGCGGACGGGGCCGCCATACCACAGAATGTACAAGTACTCTGTGAGGACTATGCAAGATAAGCCTCGGAGAAGCGGAGCTTCCCAATCTGTTGAGCGTGATCCATGGCGAGGATCAGCGGCGGTGTACCTCTACTGCGGCGTGAGAGCGGCCCGAAGTCGATCTGGTACCAGTATGTGGCCCGAAAATCACGTAAATGAAATCATAGTAGTCTATATAAGCGGGGACATGTATGATAACCAAACTACGATCCATAATAAATAGCGATCATGTAAGTCGGGGACTCGCGCCTCAAGTCATCACTCAAATATAACTATGGATCTCGTACCTCAGCGTAAATCATGCGTGGAATACCTTCCAGCTGTGGCGATCATGATATAATAACACCAAGGGTACACATGAACACCAAGTCTACGAGTCGTAAAAGCAAATGCGGGGCAAGTGCGAAGGCTAACTACCGAATACCAAAGCGCGTCGTCAATGGCCAGGCAAATGCAGCCAACTACGGATACCAAAGTCGTACTAACAATACTATACAATCAAACCACGGGCGTCACGGGGCAATCACAGACAACTACCGGATACGGTAGTGTCACGTGGTGGCCAGGGCGTCTGAGGGCTAACTACGGATACCAAGGCGGTATCACGAGACTCGCCACGAAGGCGTCACGGGGCAATCTGGCCAACTACGGATACCAAGGCCGTATCACGTGGCTGGAGGCAATCTGAGGGCTAACTACGGATACCAGGTCGTATCACGAGACTTCGCCACTAAAGCCCAGCAGGCAAGTCACGAAGGCTAACTACCAGTACGAGGCGAATCAGCCACGAGGCAGGCGAAATGCGAACCACCACGGATACCAAGGCGAATCGGTAAAAACCTCGTGAAGAGCTAGTCCGTGGAATAACACTATCAGCGGGGCGTGCGGTGGAATTCTCGTCACTGCTGATGCGTCGAGTAACATCATAACAAATCAGTAGGCCTCCATTGAGAGACTGATGGTATAGAAATACAATACTAGCACGACAAGGCTATCACAGCATGAAACATAGACAAGTTACACACTGACTCGAGTACTTTCATTTTATGCCAAAGTCGGGTTTTTAACCAGTACTACGTGCGTTAAATTCTTTTAAAGGATCCATTTCTTTTACAAAGGTCACCCGATGCAGTATTATAAAAATAGAGTGACTAACATTTTTAAGTAAACCAAAACAACTTCCATACCTTCCTTTTTAACCCAAACACTTCTTTTAAAATCAAGTTACAACATTCTTTTCCAAAGTTCAAGTTTGCCTAATTTCAAATATTCACGTCTCTTATTTTCGAAAGATTTCATAGTTCATAGTCTTAATCATTAAACATCGTAATTCTCTTTTAAAACATTTTGAGCTATATATGCCTTATGAGGGATTTTTATTTATAACAATCTTATTAAAGCAGCCATGATCTAGGAAATGTAATACAATTTTGTCTTATCTTAGCTTCTATGCAGATGGAGGTTTCTACTGGTTTTAATATAATTACTTATTTGTCAATACATTTTCTTTTATTAACACGACAGTGGTTCATTCGATACTTATTCTCATTTCCGAAATCAGTAAAACATTATTCTTTAAAAACCAAGTACTCATTACTCACGAATGAGGTTTCACACTTCTAAACAACTTTCATATCAATTCGATTAAGTCAAGTCTCTTATCTTTTAAGATTAAGTTTCTTAACTTCTAAAATCAATAAACCATTCTTTTTATTTCTCTTAAGTCGTTATACCTAACTTCCCATAAAGCTAGTATAACTCTTAAGCTTTTAAAACCAGGTATTACTCTTCTTTCAAAAACGATTCTTAATTCTTTTGAAATACTTCAAGATTCTTATATTATTTAAAACTCAAGTCAAAAGACATCGAAGTAAAACCACGTTCAGTTAACACACGTACGTCTAATGTACTATATATATTATTTTAAAATATCATGCTCAAGAAGATAGGAAGAATCACGTACCTCGCGGCGATTATCATTATTAGCAAAAGCTCCAAATCATGTCAGGCTAGCCTTTTCCACCGCCGAGTAGAATCGCTACTCGCGATCTTGACTATATCGGTCAAATAAGTCTATCAACATCTAGACTACTCTGCAGAATAATTCTAGAATCTGATTCCTTTATTCTACGGAAAAATTGGGCGACACTTCCTACCGCCAATCTACACAAGTCTCTTTGTAGATACGGTCTATGTAAATGCTGTTCAATCTTCTTCTTAATATTCTTACGATGTGATTTTAATTCAATTCTCTTCTCTTATACCATCCTTCTATATATCTTATACTCATTTCTATACTACTACGGTATGTAATTTCCAATTCTGATAGAAGGACAAGAGTATTTACCTCGATAAGCCCAAAATTATCCAAGTTTTAATGTCGATCTGAGCAACGTTTAGCTCTATTCGAGCGCTCCAATTCGCTCAAGAAACCCTTAGAAGTTCTACACAACTTCTACTTAATATGACTCGCTATGAAGATTTCCTTAGGGTTTCGTTTAGTGGCTAAAGGAAGTATAATAGTATTTACGGGCTTTTTTTATAGGTGTTACCTTGGAATACTAAAAGGTATTTTGGCCAAGGTATTTTGGAATAGTAACAATACTTGGAGAATACTTTTCTACCAAGGGGTATTTTCACGAAAACTACTAGGCAAGGGGAATGTTTGGCCAAGGCCTCTCAAAGGGGAGGGCCTTGGGCGAAAACTACACTAAGGGAGAGGGTTTTTAGACTTGGAATTTCAAGTGAGGATGAAGAAATAGTCTTGCATTAGAGGGTATTTATAGGACATTGATGGCCAAGATTAAGCCAAGTGGTGGGCAAGTGTAGGGTGAAGATTTGGACATGTGTTTGTGGGTCCCACTTGCTCATCTACACAAAAATATCTACAAAATATCCTACCTAATCCTTGACCAAAAACAAGGCAACAAAAACGTGCCAATCGTCCAACAATTACCGCCCACTTGAGGGTGACACTTGTCACCCTCTCGTTGGTCTAAAATATTTCATCTCTCGGAAAAATCCGCAAAATTATAAATGTTGCAGCGTATTTTCCATTCGCAAAATCCGGAAATCGTTTAGTCGAAAAGCGATTCTTTTAGCTAGTTATTGCACAAAATTTCGTCCCTTAGTCTACTTTAAGGCTTAAACTTTGATGCGTGCGCCTCGCGTACATACTCTGGAAATCACGGGTATAACATTATCCTCGCGAAACATTCGTCGAATGTTCCTTCTCAAGCGGATAACGATAAAGTTCCTCATAACAAGTTGCGATGCCACACGGCCACCAAATAACACGCAAATACTTATCCCAAGTCAACAAGGAATCACCTCTGGCGTTACAAAAGCTTCCCCGTCTAAAAGATACCCTTCGCGCTTTACTTCACAAAAGTAATGATCATTTCTATTCTCTCGGCACGTGTTCACTTCTTTCCTTACTCGTCGTACTTTTCTCGAACACTTGAACTCTTTCTAGTCGTACCATACTCCGATCATCGCAGTTTCTAAAACTTTGAGTCACCACCTCCGAACTTGGTCATCTTACTAGCCTCGATCTCGCCCAAGGCCATTCCGGCTTTCACGATCCGATTCTGGTCGAACATATCCACGAACTCATCGATGGTTACCTAAACAGGCTAGCACCCTCGTGACCCTACCACTGGAGGACCACCTCGGCCCGACCTCACCGCATTTCGGTAGTGGGTTGACCGCGATTGGTCCTCAACCCGACCATTATCGCGCTAAACACTTGTTTCCCAGATTCGGAAAAATCTTACCTATCTGAGTCATGAAAGCTACCACTTTCATTTTACACAACCTAAGAAATTTTCCCCAATTACTCGCGTATACTTATGCATTCGGCAAGATTAATCGTAAAGTCTTTTATTCAAGCCGACCTTACATCTAAGGTCTCAACGTGTAATATTCTAAGGTTCATACCTTCCCTGCCCCCATACTTATTCTTTCAACTAACCATGTCTCTAAACCACAATATACACAATGCTATATGTACATAGTACTCAACATATAATCATCATGCTGCAGCATGCGATCTACAGAGGTTAAGGATATACACGAAAAGATAGGCGGTTCAAAGGGCCGCTAAAGCGGGAACTTCTGCGACCTCTGGTGGTAGCTGCGGTGTATGAGCATCACTGCCTAGCTATGGAAGGTGAAGAACCATGGCCCGATCTCGTAGTCGTGCTATCCCGCGATGCTACCCACAGTGGACGATCTCGCGGATAGCCTGTTGGCGCAGAATAACAATCTCCCAAATTAGTCGACAATCTCCTTATGAAGTTTTCCACAGCCTGGCTGAGACAAGGCGACCTCGTCCGTGACACTCTACTCACGAAAATCTGAAACACAGGAGCGGACACGCTCACGAATATCCGAAGGTCCGAAGGCTGTGGAGGACCACTGCATGCTGGCGGAGGTACATAACTAGTCTGCTTTGGCGGTCCGCCTCGAAAGTTATCAAAGGGCCTGCTGTTACGGCCTCTTCTGCGATCTTGGTCATTCCGTCGACCTCTCGCTCCTCGCTTTTAGTCGTAAGCTGCGTGCGGGCAATGTCCATTCGGTGAAGAGCTACACCGCGCAACTCTACGCCAAATAATCGTCGAGCCACGTGACATAGCGGTGCACTCTGTCCTCCATCACGGCTACTAACGGACATCACAGAGCGATGAGTCGAACTCCGCATTGTACTCCCGAACGTCGCGCTCTGCCTCAACACAAAAATTTGTCGGCCCGAGCCCTCGCTTATCGTGGGGCAAGAAATGTGCAAGAAATGCCTCGAGAACTCGTCCCAAATAGGAGGCGCTGCTCCTCCGGGGCGGCTCGCGAATCAAACGATCATTGCGGTATCACGCGGCCGATGCGAACCTAAGACCAGCGGCTCGGTCTCGAAGTCTTGATCACTCTCATGATCGGTATGGCGCCGGATGAACTCCTGCGGATCATCCTCGGGCCTCGATCCATAAAACAGCGGCGGGCTGACTTCGAGAAAGTCCGCGATCTCAAACTATCGCTCTTGGGTGAACTACGGGTACTAAGATGCAGAATCGCTGCGTCGGCTTATCCTCGTGCCTTGCCACTATCACGGCCAATAAGCGGGCCATCTCGCGTAACCCGTCTCTTACGCTCCGGTGTGGGGTGAGGCTCAGTCTTGTGGTCTCGGACCCGCTGCTGCGGCTCTAAACTTCTGAAATTTGGCGGCGTCGAAAAACTCGCCGTCTGAAGCACTATCTCAGTAATGATTGGGCCTGCGCCCCCGTACTCATCTGTATCCTACTAGCAGTTTCCTTGGCTGCCTTGCCCATCTGGGCCCGGGTTGCCTTGCGCGGAGGCATAACTGGTAAAAACGAAATGCGTCAGAGGGGTCCAATTTATAACACAGCTCTAAGGCACGATCTCAGAATGAGAAGAATGGAAACCAATCCTAAATGTCTGCGACCTCACGATTATAGATGTGGTGCCTGACACAGATAATTAAGACTACTGAACGCGATGCATAGAGCACTTTCAGAGGACTAAGCGCTCACGATACCACTTTTGTCACGACGATCCGGGCGTGGTAGTGCCTACCGGGCACCTGGTGATCTGACATCGAGAGAAAAATCGCGGAAATAAAAACTTTAAACATTAAACAAGAGATATGAATAAAAGCAGGCCAACAATGGTTACCTTTTTGCATATATACTAAAATTGGAGCAGTTACATCTTACAAACCACACTTGCGGATTACTCTGGACCTACAGAGTTTTTATACAACATGGCGGAGGGACGGGGCCCATACCACGAATGTACAAGTACTACGATGTGAGGGGACTATACGAAAGATAAGCCTCGGAGAAAGCGGAGCTTCCCAATCTGTTGGCGTGATCCTATGGCGAGGATCGGCCCAGTGTACCTCTACTGCGGCATGAGCGGCCTCGAAGGTCGATATAGCAGTACAGTATGTGGCGAAAATCGTAAATGAAATCATAGTAGTCTATAAAGCGGGAGCATGTATGATAGCAAACTACGATCCGTAATAAATAGCGATCATGTAAGTCGGGGACTCGCGCCTCAAAGTCATCACTCGAATATAACTATGGGTCTCGCGCCTCAGCATAAATCATGCGTGGAATACCTTCCCAGCTGGCGATGCATGATATAATAACACGAGGTACACATGAACACGAGTCTACGAGTCGTAAAGCAAATGCAGGGCAAATCGAAGGCTAACTACGAATACAAGCGTCGTCAGCGGCGGGAAAATGCGAAAACCAACTACGGATACCGCGTACTAACAATACTATACAATCAAACCACGGAGGCGTCGGGGCAATACAAAAGCCAGCTACGGATACGGCGTGTCACGTGGTGGCGGGGCGATCTGAGCTAACTACGGATACCAAGGCGTATCACGAGACTCGCCACGAAGGCGTCAGGCAAATCTGGCCAACTACGGATACGTAGTGTCCGTGTTGGCCAGGGCAATCTGAGCTAACTACGGATACGGTAGTATCACGAGACTTCGCCACTAAGCGAGCAGGCAAGTCACGAAGGCTAACTACTGAGTACGGCGAATCAGCCACGAGGCGGGGCAAGTCTGAAAGCTTGACCACGGATACCAAGGCGAATCGGTAAAAACCTCGTGGAGCTAGTCCGTGGAATAACACTATCAGCGGAGGCGTGCGGTGGAATTCTCAAGTCGCTGTAGATGCGTCGAGTAACATCATAACAAATCGATCGACCTCGGGTGAGAGGCGGTGGTATAGAAATACAATACTAGCGACAAGGCTATCACGCAAAAATAGACAAGTTACACCTGACTCAAGGTACTTTCATTTTATGCCAAAGTCGGTTTTTAACCCGAGTACTCGTCGTTAAATTCTTTTAAAGGATCCATTTCTTTTACAAAGGTCACCGATGCGTATTATAAAAATAGAGTGACTAACATTTTTAAGTAAACCAAAACAACTTCCATACCTTCCCTTTTTAACCCAAAACACTTCTCCTTTTAAAATCAAGTTACAACATTCTTTTCCAAAGTTCAAGTTTGCCTAATTTCAAATATTCACGTCTCTTATTTTCGAAAGATTTCATAGTTCATAGTCTTAATCATTAAACAACGTAATTCTCTTTTAAAACATTTTGAGCAACATATGCCTTATGAGGGACTTTTGTTTATAACAATCTTATTAAAGAAGCCATGATCTAGGAAATGTAATACAATTTTGTCTTATCTTAGCTTACATGCGGATGGAGGTTTCTCTTTGGTTTAATATAATTACTTATTTGTCAATACATTTTCCTTTATTAACAGCGGTGGTTCATTCGATACTTATTCTCATTTCCGAAATCAGTAAAACATTATTCTTTAAAAACCAAGTACTCATTACTCACGAATGAGGTTTCACACTTCTAAACAACTTTCATATCAATTCGATTAAGTCAAGTCTCTTATCTTTTAAGATTAAGTTTCTTAACTTCTAAAATCAATAAACCATTCTTTTTATTTCTCTTAAGTCGTTATACCTAACTTCCCATAAAGCTAGTATAACTCTTAAGCTTTAAAACCAGTATTACTCTTCTTTCAAAAAGCGATTCTTAATTCTTTTGAAATACTTCAAGATTCTTATATTATTTAAAACTCAAGTCAAAAGACATGAAGTAAAACCACGTTCGGTTAACACTGCGTCGTCTGCCGTACTATATATATTCTTTTAAAATATCATGCTCAGTGGATAGGAAGAATCACATACCTCGCGGCGATTATCATTAGCAAAAAGCTCCAATCTTAATCAGGCTAGCCTTTTCCACCGCCGAGTAGAATCGCTACTCGCGATCTTGACTATATCGGTCAAATAAGTCTATCAACATCTAGACTACTCTGCGAATAATTCTGAATCTGATTCCTTTATTCTACGGAAAAATTGGCGACCTTCCCACCAGCCAATCTACAAGTCTCTGTAGATCGGTCACATGTAAATGCTGATTCGATCTTCTTAATATTCTTACGATGTGATTTCAATTCAATTCTCTTCTCTTATACCATCCTTACATATATCTTATACTCATTTCTATACTACTACGGTATGTAATTTCCAATTACAATAGAAGGACAAGAGTATTTACCTCGATAAGCCCAAAATTATCCAAGTTTTAATGTCGATCTGAGCAACGTTTAGCTCTTTACGAGCAGCTCAATTAGCTCCAAGAAACCCTTAGAAGTTCTACACAACTTCTACTTAATACTTCAACTCGCTATGAAGATTTCCTTAGGGTTTCGTTTAGTGGCTAAAGGAAGTATAATAGTATTTACGGGCTTTTGTATAGGTGTAACGTTGGAATACTACAAGGTATTTGGGCGAGTATTTTGGAATAGTAACAATACTTGGAGAATACTTTTCTACCAAGGGGTGTATTTTAAAACTACTAGGCAAGGGAATGTTTCGGCCAAGGCCTCTCAAGGGGAGGGGGCCTTGGGCGAAAACTACGCTAAGGGAGAGGGTTTTAGACTTGGAATTTCAAGTGAGGGTGAAGAAATAGTCTTGCATTAGAGGGTATTTATAGGACATTGATGGCCTAGATTAAGCCAAGTGGTGGGCAAGTGTAGGGTGAAGATTTGGACATGTGTTTGTGGGCCCCACTTGCTCATCTACTACACAAAATATCTACAAAATATCCTACCTAATCCTTGACCAAAAACAAGGCAACAAAAAGCGTGCCAATCGTCCAACAATTACAGCCAGCAGGGTGACACTTGTCACCTCTCGTTGTCCAAAATATTTCATCTCTCGGAAAAATCCATAAAATTATAAATGTTGCAGCGTATTTTCCCGCCATGAAAATCCGGAAAAGCGTTTAGTCGGAAAGCGATTCTTTTCTCTAGTTGTGCACACAATTTCGTCCTTAGTCTACTTTAAGGCTTAAACTTTGATGCGTGCGCCCTCGTACATACTGCGGAAATCACGGTATAACATTCTCCCTCGCGAAACATTCGTCCGAATGTTCCTTCTCAGACGGATAACGATAAAGTTCCTCATAACAAGTTGCGATGCCACGCTGGCCACGAATAACACAGCGCAAATACTTATCCCGAGTCAACAAGGAATCACCTCTGGCATTACAAAAGCTTCCACGGTCTAAAAGATACCCGCCCGCACGCTACTTCACAAAAGTAATGATCATTTCTATTCTCTCGTACGTGTTCACTTCATTCCTTACTCGTCGTACTTTTCTCGAACAACGAACTCTTTCTAGTGTGCGTACCATACTCGATCATCGCTTGATTTCTAAAACTTTGGAGTCACCGCTCGAGCTTGGTCATCTTACTAGCCTCAATCTCCTTAAGGCCATTCCGGCTTTCACGATCCGATTTTGGTCGAACATATCCACGAACTCATCGATGGTTACCTAAACACGGGCTAGCACCCTCGTGACCCTACCGCTGGCGGGACCACCTCAGTGACCTCGCGTATTTGGTCGCGGGTTGACCCGCGGTGGTCCTGACCCGACCATTATCGCGCTAAACACTTGTTTCCCAGGTCGGAAAAATCTTACCTATCTGAGTCATGAAAGCTACCACTTTCATTTTACACAACCTAAGAAATTTTCCCAATTACTCACGTATACTTATGCATTAGGCAAGATTAATCGTAAAGTCTTTTATTCAAGTCGGCCTTACATCTAAGGTCTCAGCGTGTAATATTCTAAGGTTCATACCTTCTGTCCCATACTTATTCTTTCAACTAACCATGTCTCTAAACCACAATATACACAATGCTATATGTACATAGTACTCGACATATAATCATCATGCTGCATCTTTGATCTCAGAGGTTAAGGATATACACGAAAGATAGGCGGTTCAAAGGACCGCTAAAGCGAGAACTTCTAGCGACCTCTGCGTGGCTGCGGTGTATGAGCATCTGCCTAGCTATGGAAGGTGAAGAACCATGGCCCGATCTCGTAGTGTGCTATCCCACGATGCTACCACAGTCGGACGATCTCTCGCCGGATGGCCTGTTGGCGCAAGAATAACAATCTCCCAAATTAGTCGACACTCTCCATTATGAAGTTTTCCTGGCCAGCCTGTGAGACAAAGGCGACCTCGTCCGCGAGCACTCCTACTCTCCGAAAATCGAAACACAGGACTCGGACACGCTCACGAATATCCCGAAGGTCAGAAAGGCTGTGGAGGACCACTGCATCTTGGCGGAGTACATAACTAGTCTGCTCTTGGCGGTCCGCCTCGAAAGTTATCAAAGGGCCTGCTTTACGGCCTCTTACGCGATCTTGGTCATTCCGTCGACCTCTCCGCTCGCCGCCCAGTCGTAAGCTGCGTCACGGGCAATGTCCATTCGGTGAAGAGCTACACGCGCAACTCTACGCCAAATAATCGTCGAGCCTGTGACATAGCGGTGCACTCTGTCCTCCATCTGCGGCTACTACTAGCGCGGGGACATACCGGCGATGAGTCGAACTCCGCATTGTACTCCCGAGCCGTCGCGCCTGCCTCGCTCACAAAAATTTGTGGCCGAGCCCTCGCTTTATCTGTGAGGCAAGAAATGTGCAGAAATGCCTCAGGAACTCGTCCCAAATAGTGGGCGCTGCTCCTCCGGGACGGCTCCGCGAATCAAACGATCGGCTGCGGTATCACGCGGCGATGCGAACCTAAGACCAGACTCGGTCTCGAAGCCTTGATCACTCTCGCGATCATTGTAGCTGTCGGATGAACTCCTGCGGATCATCCTCGAGCCTCGATCCATAAAACAACGGCGGCTGCGGCTCGAGAAAGTCGCGATCTCAAACTATCGCTCTTGGGTGAACTACGGGTACTCACAGATGCAGAATCGCTGCGTCGGCTTATCTCGTGCCTTGCCACTATCACGGCCAATAAGCGGGCCATCTCGCATAACCCGTCTCTTACGCTCGGTGTGGGGTGGAGGCTCAGGTACTGTGGTCTCAGCAGCCACTGCTGCGGCTTTAAACTCTGCTGGGGCTGGCGGCGTCGAAAAACTCGCCGTCTGAAGCACTATCTCAGGTAATGACCGGGCCTGCGCCCTTGTACTCCTCTGTATCCTACTAGCAGTTTCCTTGGCTGCCTTGCCCATCTGGGCCCGGGTTGCCTTGCGCGGAGGCATAGCGGTAAAACAAAATGCGTCGAGAGGGTCGATTTATAACTGACTCTAAGGCACGATCTCGAGAATGAGAAGAATGGAAACCAATCCTAAATGTCCTGCGACCTCACGATTATAGATGTGGTGCGCGACACGAATAATCAAGACTACTGCACTGAACGCGATGCATAGACACTTTTCGAGGACTAAGCGCTCGATACCACTTTTGTCACGACCGATCCGGGCGTGGTAGTGTCTTACCGGGCACCACTGGTGATACAACATCGAGAGAAAAATCAGCGGAAATAAAAACTTTAAACATTAAACAAGAGATATGAATAAAAGCAGGCCAACCGGTTACCTTTTTGCATATATACTAAAGCTGAGCGATTACATCGCTTACAAACCACCTTG
Source organism: Przewalskia tangutica (assembly GCA_029844215.1). NCBI lineage: Eukaryota > Viridiplantae > Streptophyta > Magnoliopsida > Solanales > Solanaceae > Przewalskia > Przewalskia tangutica. Next base: position 54,599,284 of record CM056737.1, read on the forward strand.
CGATACTCTACGGACCTAAGAGTTTTTATACAACATGGCGGGGGACGGGGCCCGCCATACCACAGATGTACAAGTACTACGATGGCGGGGGACTATACGAAAGATAAGCCTCGGGAAAGCGGAGCTTCCCAATCTGTTGGCGTGATCCTATGGCGAGGATCAACGGCAGTGTACCTCTACTGCGGCGTGAGCGGCCCCGAAGGAAGTCGATGCTGGATACAGTATGTGGCGAAAATCGTAAATGAAATCATAGTAGTCTATATAAAGCGGGAGACATGTATGATAACCAAACTACGATCCGTAATAAATAGCGATTATGTAAGTCGGGGACTCGCGCCTCAAAGTCATCGCTCGAATATAACTATGGGTCTCGCGCCCTCAGCGTAAATCATGCAGTGGAATACCTTCCTGCCGGCGATCATGATAAAATAACACCAGGTACACATGAACACCGTATCTACGAGTCGTAAAGCGTGCGGGGCAATCTGAAGGCTAACTACGGATACCAAAGTCGCGTCATCAAGCGGCGGGGCAAATCAGCCAACTACGGATACCAAAGCCGTACTAACAATACTATCTGATCAAACCACGGGCGTCACGGCAAGTACAAAATCAACTACGGATACGGCGTGTCGTATGGTGGCCGGGCAAATCTGAGGGCTAACTACGGATACCAGGTCGTATCACGAGACTCGCCACGAAGGCGTCACGGGGCAAGTCAAGCCAACTACGGATACCAAGTGCGTGTCACGTGTTGGCCAAGGCGTCTGAGGGCTAACTACGGATACAGTAGTATCACGAGACCGCCACTAAAGCGAGCGGGGCAAGTCGAAGGCTAACTACCAGTACGAGGCGAATCGACCACGAGGCGGGGCAAATCGAAAGCCAACCACGGATACCAAAGGCGAATCGGTAAAAACCTCGTGGAAGCTAGTCCGTGGAATAACACTATCAGCGAGGCGTGCGGTGGAATTCTCGTCGCTGCCGTGCGTCCAGTAACATCATAACAAATCAGGCCCTCGGTTGAGAGGCGGTGGTATAGAAATACAATACTAACGCGACAAGGCTATCACCGCAAACATAGACAAGTTACACTGACTCGAGTACTTTCGTTTTATGCCAAAGTCCGGGTTTTTAACCCCAGTACTCACGTCGTTAAATTCTTTTAAAGGATCCATTTCTTTTACAAAGGTCACCCGATGCGTATTATAAAAATAGAGTGACTAACATTTTTAAGTAAACCAAAATAACTTCCATACCTTCCCTTTTTAACCCAAAACACTTCTCCTTTTAAAATCAAGTTACAACATTCTTTTCCAAAGTTCAAGTTTGCCTAATTTCAAATATTCCGTCTCTTATTTTGAAAGATTTCATAGTTCATAGTCTTAATCATTAAACAACGTAATTCTCTTGTAAAACATTTTGATCAACATATGACTTATGAGGGACTTTTGTTTATAACAAGCTTATTAAAGCAGCCCTGATCTAGGAAATGTTATACAATTGTGTCTTATCTTAGCTTATGCGGATGGAGGTTTCTCTTTGGTTTTAATATAATTACTTATTTGTCAATACATTTTCCTTTATTAACAGCGTTGGTTCATTCGATACTTATTCTCATTTTAAATCAATAAAACATTATTCTTTAAAACCAAGTACTCATTACTCACGAATGAGGTTTCACACTTCTAAACAACTTTCATATCAATTCGATTAAGTCAAGTCTCTTATCTTTTAAGATTAAGTTTCTTAACTTCTAAAATCAATAAACCATTCTTTTTATTTCTCTTAAGTCGTTATACCTAACTTCCATAAAGCTAGTATAACTCTTAAGCTTTTAAAACCGGTATTACTCTTGCTTTAGCGATTCTTAATTCTTTTGAAATACTTCAAGATTCTTATATTATTTAAAACTCAAGTCAAAAGACATCAGTAAAACCACGTTCGGTTAACACTGCGTCGTCTGGTACTATATATATTCTTTTAAAATATCATGCTCAAGTGGATAGGAAGAATCACATACCTCGCGACGATTATCATTGTGTAAAAGCTCCAATGCATGTCAGGCTAGCCTTTTCCACCGCCGAGTAGAATCGCTACTCGCGATGCTTGACTATATCGGTCAAATAAGTCTATCAACATCTAGACTACTCTGCGAGAATAATTCTAGATCTGATTCTTTTATTCTACGGAAAAATTGGGCATCACTTCCCTACGCCAATCTACAAGTCTGTGTAGATACGGTCACATGTAAATGCTGATTCGATCTTAATATTCTTACGATGTGATTTCAATTCAATTCTCTTCTCTTATACCATCCTTCATATATCTTATACTCATTTCTATACTACTACGTTATGTAATTTCCAATTCTGATAGAAGAAGAGTATTTACCTCGATAAGCCCAAAATTATCCAAGTTTTAATGTCGATCTGAGCAACGTTTAGCTCTATTATGAGCGCTCGATTCGCTCGAAACCCTTAGAAGTTCTAAACAACTTCTACTTAATACTTCAACTCGCTATGAAGATTTCCTTAGGGTTTAGTTTAGTGGCTAAAGGAAGTATAATAGTATTTCTGGGCTTTTTGTATAGGTGTAACCTTGGAATACTACAAGGTATTTGGGCGAGTATTTTGGAATAGTAACAATACTTGGAGAATACTTTTCTACCAAGGGGGTATTTTCACGAAAACTACTAGGCAAGGGGAATGTTTGGCGAGGCCTCTGAAGGGGAGGGCCTTGGGCGAAAACTACACTAAGGGAGAGGGTTTTTAGACTTGGAATTTCAAGTGAGGGTGAAGAAATAGTCTTGTATTAGAGGGTATTTATAGGACATTGATGGCGAGATTAAGCCAAGTGGTGGGCAAGTGTAGGGTGAATATTTGGACATGTGTTTGTGGGCCCCACTTGCTCATCTACTACACAATATATCTACAAAATATCCTACCTAATCCTTGACCAAAAACAAGGCAACAAAAAGCGTGCCAATCGTCCAACAATTACAGCCCAGAGGTGACACTTGTCACCTCTCGTTGATCAAAATATTTCATCTCTCGGAAAAATCCGCAAAAATTATAAATGTTGCAACGTATTTTCCCATGAGAATCGGAAAGCGTTTCGTCGGAAAACGATTCTTTTCGCTAGTTGTGCACAAAATTTCGTCCCTTAGTCTACTTTAAGGCTTAAACTTTGGTACATACGCCCTCACGTACATACTCTGGAAATACGGGGTATAACAAATTCTTTGCCTTAGCTCACAAATATCTTTCTCCTTCAAACCTCTCTTATCTCTTCCTTACTTTCTGAGATTCAAAATACATAGCCAAGAGAAGACATGTAAACTTATTTTCCAAGATTAAGCTCCTCAACTAAGTTCTAAGCCAAGTTAACTCTCCAAAACAGTGGGTCACAGTTTTTGGCTTCAAAACTGCCTTGAAACCATAAGATTGGAGATGAACCTTATGGAAGGAAAACATGAAAGCAAGATGGTTACAAGCTTGTAAAGGATACGTGTGTGTTATTGTAACGTGAAGAAGTGGTGGTGCAAAGTGAAGCGATGTAGAGACTTAGGAATTTGTTTTGGCATAAGATTAATGTAAGAATTCTTCTTTCTTCTTAAAGATAATGGAAGTTAAATGATGTTATAATTAAGGGATGAACTTGTGTTAAGAGAAATGGAGAATAAGAAGTGCATGTGACAATTTTGGCAAGCTAGCCGATTTATGAACTGTTTTTATTATATTGGATTCGTTGGTTATTGTTGTTGTTATCGTCACTTATTGCATGTTAAAATGAAGGAATCTTTTTATTGAAAGTTGATATGGTTTATATAAAAGTGATGAAATATGAATTGGACTTTAAGGAGTTATGGAAAGGGCTTTGGTTTTGGGTTGTTGGCCGATACTGCATGAAACTGTGGGACGTTGTTGTGCTGTTTTAGGGACTGTTTTGTGGAGTTATAATGCTGGAAATTTAGTTACAATTATGCATGTTTAATGTGGTAATTTCTAATGTATGTACTAAAGGAATAAGGGTATAGAATGGTGTAGAAAAGCTTCACATTTTACCTTCGTTGTTGTTGAAGTATGGACTATTTTAGTGGACTGTTTTTATATGGATTAAGAGGTCGGATTAACATGTGAAGTAGGTGTGTCGATCACCTTGGTTACTGTTTTGGTTATGTCCTTAATTGGTACTTGGTTATTGATGTTATTGGCCTTGTTTGTAAGTCGTGGATGCATGTATAAATAGGGGAAATGCTGCCCGAATTTTTATATGAAAAGAGAACTATCTTGTGGTATATGACTTACACTAGTAAGAATAAAGTTGATAGACGTGTTATTGTTATTATAGGTTGAAGTGCTAATTGAGACGTGTTCTACTTATCGTGTTGGTATAGCCGATAAAGTATGTGAAACTAACCTTTCTTCTTTTGGCATGATTTATATGAAGTAAGTGTACGGCAGACGTACATAGTTCTATTGGATCCTAATCCTTAGTGATACATGATATGATAGTGCCATGGTTTTTCTAAAATGAAAGTTCATTTTAAAGATTTTACTGAGAATCAAATGATGATTTAAATTGCACATGGTTGCTCATGATAGCTATTCGTGCAAATGTTATATTCCATTCATCGAGTCCCATAATGGGCCGAAAATGTTCACTGATTCCCTCACTAGAGGGCTGGCAATGTTATATGTATTATGATTTCATGGACATGTATCCATGATGCGAGTATAGATACTCGTGTGATCGTGCGCGAATCACAGTACTTGTTCACCGAGTCCGCCAGCTAGAGAAGCAGACAATGTTTATATGTATATGATTTCATAGACATGTATCCGTGATCACGATATAGATACTCATGGCGATACATGATTCCATGGACATGCTTCCATGATCGCGGTATAGATACCCGTAGCGATATATGACTCTCGCTTTTTAAAGACACGATTGATTCATTTTATAAGGCACGGTTGACTCTCTATTTTATATGGCGCGGTTGGATCGGTATTTCAATTATCATACTTGTCACTGTCATCTTTGGCGATTATGATCTTATTCTGATACTTTATGTTTACATACTTAGTACATTGTTATCTGACCCACTTTTTAGGAAGTGGCGATCTTGTGAAAGATGCACACTTTACTTGTGAAGTGCATGTTATCGTGACAAGTAATATAGTCTTGGTAAGACCGAATATCGTCCACAAGGATTAGGGTTCAATTACCAACTATCTATCTTTTGGTATCTATTTGGTAACCAATATTTGATTTTGTGGTTTATAACTAACAATTATAAAAACTAATTAACTATAAGTTTACTTCAGTTGTGATGGGAATAGGGCTTCCAGTATCTCCTCGACTATCGACATGTTATTTATTAATGCAATGAATTATGGTCTTCTCTCTGAGCTAGCGGGTTTCTGAAATCGTTTTATATTCCGTTAAGGATATATAAACACTCGACCCGATGTGCACCTTTCTACCTTTGGTGATAAGGATAACTCTATAGGAGGATTAAGAACAAAAACCTAGTTAGCAGTCGCACCGTGCAAAATTAGGGTTGTTAAGCCTCTCATTAACGATACATAAATAATTGAGGTATTTTCATCCCCAATCCAAAATATGTCTACCCAACTTACAGCATATTCACAACCTCATCCTTTCGAAGTTTGATTAGAAATCATATAATGATAATTAGTTGTCAATTAATTATCAAGCATTCAAAGCAATTATTGGATAAATCTCTCGAAGAAGAATAATAACCATAGACGTGCATTAATTCCTAACATAAGTTTCTAGTGAATCAACATGGAAAGCCTATAAAGAATTAGTTCTAGCCATAGACATGACAAGAACTAATTCAAAGTTCATCATACAAAGCGAAATAAAAGAAAGAAAAGAAAAGAAAATTACTAAGTTTAGGGTCTCGATCTTGATCGAAAACCTTGTGTTGTGCGAAAGGAACCCTTAAAATCTGCCTAGGGTTCTCATTTTATAAATTTGGAAAACCGCCTCTAACTTTTCCGCTTGGGCTGGCCAGTGCGTCAATTAACTGATTTTCCGCGTCGGCGCGCGCACTTCGCGCTTGGCCGGAACCTGCGACCGGGTTATTTTGCCGTGGCCACGATCTCTGGCATGCGTAGGCGCGCGTACTGGATCTCTGACCTCTCGATGATTAGGCGCGCGACCTAACCAGCTGCGAGGCGTCGCGTGCTGGTCGGAGTTTTACGCCTCGTTCGCCACTTCTGCTTTTAGCTCTGGAACTTCCACTTTTGCCCTCTTTTAGCTCCTTTTCCGCCATTTGGCCATTTTAACCACTTTGACTCAAAAGAAGAAATCTATCCTAATACGACACTTATTTGTACAAAAGGGATAAAGACTAACTAAAAGCGACTCGAAAAGTGTATATAAAATACCAGATCAAATACCCCCAAACTTAACCTTTGCTCGCCTCGAGCAAAGATAGAAAAGAAAGAAATAAAGGACTCGAAAGCGAAAAATAAAAGACTCGACATTGATCACTTTTCTTTGCATTATTGTTATCTAGAAAAACATGAAGGTTAGCGAGTAATATGCGAGGAACATATAGCATGAAATTTGACCACGCTAAACACGTTAAGCTAGATATTTATAAACTCATTTTTATCATGCTTAATGGAAGTCAACTTACTGAATCATGCATATAAATTCAAAAATCCTATGGCATTTTTACTTGCTATTCTCCACTAATCTTGGATATGCATAAAAGAGATCTTCAGGACTTTAAGGGTTGTAATGTAGGCTTAGGTATAGGTAGGTAAAAACAGGCATTTAGGCTCATTTTTTGTGTACCATAAGCTCTTTAGCTTTTCCATTTTTCCCTTTTCTTTTGATTCTTTTCTTCACTTCAAATCAATCTTTCCCCTCTTTTGTTTTGGGAGAGTGAAGAGTATTATAATAACAAGCACCCCCAAACTTAGGCTTTTGCCTATTTCTTATTACTTTTTTATTGGGGTGCAACAAGCTTGTTCACTCTTTTTGTCTCTTTTTTTTAACACAATTTATTCCAATATTTCATATTTTTACTTATGGCACAATTTGTGGGAATATAGGGTGTCAAAGAAGAAGTTTCAATTTTTAGGCTCAATGGGGCTGATAGGGATACTTTTAAAGTCCGGGATAGAAAAGAGTGGTAAGAATTGGTGATGCGCGTTAAGATGCACACACTTTAAACGCAAGTGCACGTTATCGTGACAAGTAGTATAGTCTTGATAAGACCGAATATCGTCCTCAAGGATTAGGGTTCAATTACCAACTATCTATTTTTTTGTATCTATTTGGTAGATTGATATTTGGATTTGTTGTTTATGACTAAGAATTATAAAAGCTAATTAACTATAAGGGTTTACTTCAGTTGTGATGAGAATATGGCTTCCATGTATCCTTACTATCCGCTTATGCTACTTACTAATGCATTAACTTATGGTATTCTTCTTTTGGAGAAAGCGGAGTTCTGAAATCGTTTTATACTCCGTTAGGGTTATATAAACACTCGACCCGATGTCGCGCCTTACCTTTGGTGATAAGGATAACTCTATGGGAGGATTAAGAACAAAAACCTAGTTGGCCGTCGCACAATGCGCCAAAATTAGGGTTGTTAAGCCTGCATCAACGCTACATAAATAATTGAGGTATTTTCATCCCCGATCGAGAATGTCTACCCAACTTACGACATATTCACAATCCACTTTTCATGTCGATTAGAAATCATATGGTGATAATTAGTTGTCAATTAATTACCAAGAATTCAACTCGATTATTGGATAGATCTCACAATAAGAAAAATAACCATAAGCGTGCATTAATTTATAACATAAGTCTCTAGCAATTCAACATGGAAAGCCACATAAGAGAATTAGTTCCTAGCCGTTGATATGACAAGAACTAATTCAAAGTTCATCATACTAAAGCGAAATAAAGAAAAGAAAAGGAAAAGAAATTACTAGACTATGGTCTCGATCTCTAAGCAAGAAGCCTTGTGTTGTGCAAGAAAGGAACCCTTAAAAGCGCCTAGGGTTCTCCTTTTATAGGTTGAAAACCGCCTCCTCTTTTCCTTGGGCTGGCCGAGAATTCGTCCAAAAACCTAATTTTTCAGCGTCGCGCCGCGCTTGAGCGCGGAAGTTCTGTCAATGTCGGTGTTTTGGCGCTGCGTCCCGATATCTGCATGCAGGCGCCGCGGCCACTGCAAGTTCTGTAACTTCGGATGTTTAGGCGTCGCGACCTGCGTCTGGCATGCAGAGGCGCCCGTGCTGAGTCTTCTGCGACCTCTACGAATAGTGGCGCGCGCCTAACTGCGAGCGCCGCGGCCTGATGCAGATTTCACCCTCGTTCGCCACTTTCTGTTTTGACTCGCGTCTCTCTTTTGCCTCTTTTAGCTCTTTTCCGCCGTTTGGCCATTTTAACCACTTTGACTCAATAGAAAGGAAAACTATCCTGTCTGATACTTATATGTACAAAAGCGGGACAAAAGACTAACTAAAAGCGACTCAAAGGTGTATATAAAATACCAGATCAAATACCCCAAACTTAACCCTTGCTGCGCCTCGAGCAAAGATAGAAAGAAATAAAATAAAAGACTCGAAAGCGAAAATAAAAGACTCATGCCATTGATTACTTTTGTTGCATTAGTCTTAACTAGAAAAACATGAAGGTTAGCAAAATAATATGCAGGAACATATAGCATGACATTTGACACATTAAGCTAGATATTTCGCAAACTCTATTCATCATGCTTTAATGGAAGTCAATATACTAAATCATGCATATAAATTCAAGAATTCCTATGGCATGCTTACTTGCTATTCTCCACTAATTCGGATATTCATAAAGAGATCTTGAGGACTTTAAGGGTTGTAATGTAGGCTTAGGTATAGGTAGGTAAAATAGGCAATTTAGGCTCATTTAGGTACCATAAGCTCTTGACTTTTGGTATTTCCCTTTTTCTTTTTGTTCTTTTCTTCATTTCGATTCTATCTTTCCTATTTTGTTTTGGGAGAGTGAAGTATATAATAATGACAAGCACCCCAAACTTAGGCTTTTGCCTATTTCTTATTACTTTTGTATTGGGGTCTGCAGGACTTATTCACTCTTTTTGTCTCTCTTTTTAACACAATGTATTCCTATTTAGTATTTTCACTTATGGTACAATTTGTGGGAATATAGGGTGTCAAAGAAGAAGTTTCAAATTTTGGCTCGATAGAGTGACTAGGGATATTTTTAAAGTGCGGGATAGAAAAGAATGGTAAGAATTGGCTATCAAAGAAATGCAGTCATCTCCTAACATGCATATCTAACTATTTAGCCTCGAATAGCAAGCAATCATAACACATAAGTATTTATCATTTAGCATGCATGCTTTCAGCAAGAAACTCGAATAGACAGATTCTGTGAGTTTTTGGCATATCTAACTTAGGTGTTTAGATAGTTGTTTCAATTCCGTTACATTATTCCACCTTACCTCACTAGGTGTTTCTAGCAACTACAGCATACATGATCTTTGACAGACAATTATGACTCAAAAAGAAAAAAAAAATTGTGACTCAAAAATAAACATAAAAACAATCAAAAACACTTAAGTAAAACATAACATGACACAAAGAAAATAAAACACAAATAAACACCCTCAAACTTAAATCACACATTGTCCCCAATGTGTGTAGACTCAAAGACAGTAAAAGAAATAAGACACTTACAAACTTTGGTTAAAATGGTGGTGGTGGCGGTGGATAATGCATCGACCATTGGTTGAACAAGGAACTCAACTCGTTGATTTGTTCCCTTGTTTCTTGCTGTCCTTGTACTACTGTATCCAAGGTCTGCATCATCCTCATCTGATTTTGAAACAATTGCTCCATCGTGGGCGTTGGAGGTTCTGCTCCTGTGGTTGGCCGGTGGCTAGGTCCTGCCTCATGTGAGCCCTATTTGGGCTCATCTTCATCCATGGCGGCCTCTGCTGCTGCTGCTTTCTTCTTCTGGTGGTACTCTTCGTTTGGCTTTGGGGGCTTGGAGTGCAGGAAAGAGTGCACTATCCACGGGACACCGGCGATTGGTTTCTCTCGTGAGTGTCGGTGGGTAGTTGTGGGGCGCTCGTGTGGCGAGGCGGTAATAAGTGAACCGTGTCCCAATCCACTGTTGTCACCAACTGCTGATTTCTTCAATGTTGCACTATTTCTCTCCCCGTCAATCGTCATTCCCCTCATAATTCCATATACCAGTTTAATCCTATCCTCTGGCACTCTGGTGAAGTGCGTGGATGGAATCATGCGGGAGCTGACGAAATATATCCAACCTTTGGCCACTTTGTTGAATTGCTTTGTTGATGCGTGGATGGAATCATGCGGCGGCGAAATATATAACCAACCTTTGGCCACTTTGTTGAATTGGCTTTGTTCGGTGCTCTTGATCCATTTCTCCCGATATCAAAACAGCCCCGTGGTAGCTCGCGATGTGCTGGCGGCATTCGGTCGATGTGGTCGGTCTTACGAACCGTGTTCTAAAGTGATTCCAATCACTTCTTTCTTCAACATCAACCGTCTTGATTATGCATTTACATTCTCTGCATCACGAGCACATAAGCTCCTAACAAGCATCCGCTTTCCACCCTCGGAAAGTTGGCATAAAATTCACGCACCGTTGTTGTGTTCCTGGTGCTATCTTCTCGGTTCTGAATCTCCTCCACCCCTTAACTCAATCATAGCCGGATGGGCTCATAAACATCTTATCCCCATATGACTCCCTCTGGTAGTCCATTCCCCTTTCTGGTATTATGGGTCTGGTATCAAGCTTTTTGTATCTTTGGAAGGCTTCGTAGCTCACAAACCTAGTATTATCGTAATGTGGGGTTGGGGTGGATGTGGAGCCTCTTCTCTTCCTAGTGGCCATGGTTTAAAATAATTTCTGGAGCTTTCAATTTAGTGGCACAATGTTTCTTATACAATCAACAACTAGCAGCGAACACAACACCCCCAAACTTGACTTTTACAATACCCACACTCCTTTTCTACTCTTCTCTCCAAACTTCACAATCAACTTTTCAGTACCCAACTACTTCAAAAACAATACTCCTTCAAACTACTACCTCATGTGACTTCAGTAAAGGATTCAAGAACAGAAAAAGATTACCTTTTTATGAGAAGCTTCAAGCTGTTCTTGTTTCTAATGGTGGTTTGAGGCTATGGAATGGAGCTTTGTTGGTTGAGATGGCTTATGGTTTTTAGGAATTTAAGAGTTTTGGTTGTGGTTGGGTTTAATTTGTGGAGGATTTGTGGGCAAATTTTTGGAATTTCGTGGGTCTTTGGAGAGGAAGGGTTAGGTTTTTGAAATTGGATTTGGGGAAAATCTGATTCTGGGCGTTTTAAGTTCTGGATTCCCGCTTCGGCGCCGCGGCGCCCAAACTTCTGCGCTCCTTCGGGACTTTCTGCGCCGCGGCGCCTAAATTTGGCAAATTTTCTGGAATTTTAGGTCTTGCGTGGCGCGAACTCTGCGCTGTTCAATTCTTTTAGCCTTGCGCGCCTACACTTTTGAAGTGCAGCTTTTCTTGATTTTCGCCTTGATTTATTTCCCTGTACCTATCAATCACAGCACAAATACAAGAATCCAAGACCGTGAGATTGTTCTAGACAAAATAAAATAAACTAAAGACAGAAATTAAAATAACATAATTGAAAACGTTGGGTTGCCTCCCAACAAGCGCTGTCTTTAACGTCTTTTAGCTTTGGCGCAATTAAGCAGATGCAGTGCTCATTGGACCGCCTGAGCTTTGCAATCCATGATTTATTGCTATAGGTCTCAATTTCCCTATAACTATTTGTTCAAACAAGAGCCTTAAACATATAAGTATCCCCCAAGTACACAAGATATGTTTGTCTTTTAGGCTTTTTATAGTGTAGGAATCCGTGAAATTCTCTACATCTCTTAACTATGGGGGTTGCCCTTGATGATATGTAATTCCTATTTGGGAGCCATTAGTGATAGCTAGTGGTGTTTCTTACGTGATAGGTGCGGGAAAAGAATTTCCACGAGAATCGAAGAAGACCCGATAATTGGATCACTGAAATCTTTTCCTTCTCTGCTAACTACCTTGCGATTCCTTAATAGTTGGGTGTGGTTCGGGCCCTTCAAGTTGCTTGCCACCCCATAGGTCTTGATTGATTTTCTTGCATTTATTTGCAAATATGATCGCGAGTTCTCCTATTTGCGATTCGGCTTCTTTATGGACAATCTCATTTAGTCCGTGAGCTGCGCTTGATACTTAGTGAGGCGAGTATGACTTCTGCAATTCCTCTCTCTCTTCCTCTACGGTTGGAGCTCGATCATATTAGTGATGGTACTCCATATCTTCAGGATCCCTGAGATACATCAAAACCAACAAAGGATCACGGCACCCTTGTTTTCACACAATAAATACATAAAACAAAAAAGATTAGAAAAACTATACATAAAACCCAAATTAGAAATTAAAAATAGATAAATTTGATATTGAACTATGCCTAATCCCCGGCAACGGCGCCAAAAACTTGATGCGCGTTAAGATGCACACACTTTAAACGCAAGTGCACGTTATCGTGACAAGTAGTATAGTCTTGATAAGACCGAATATCGTCCTCAAGGATTAGGGTTCAATTACCAACTATCTATTTTTTTGTATCTATTTGGTAGATTGATATTTGGATTTGTTGTTTATGACTAAGAATTATAAAAGCTAATTAACTATAAGGGTTTACTTCAGTTGTGATGAGAATAGGGCTTCCATGTATCCTTACTATCCGCTTATGCTACTTACTAATGCATTAACTTATGGTATTCTTCTTTTGGAGAAAGCAGGTTTACGAAATCGTTTTATACTCCCGTTAGGGTTATATAAACACTCAACCCGATGTCGCATTACCTACCTTTCGGTGATAAGGATAACTCTATAGGAGGATTAAGAACAAAAACCTAGTTGGCCAGTCGCATGATGCGCAAAATTAGGGTTGTTAAGCCTCTCATCAACGCTACATAAATAATTGAGGTATTTTCATCCCCAATCCAAGAATGTCTACCCAACTTACAGCATATTCACAATCCTCCCTTTTCAGAATCTGATTAGAAATCATATGGTGATAATTAGTTGTCAATTAATTACCAAGAATTCAACTCAATTATTGGATAGATCTCACAATAAGAAAAATAACCATAAGCATGCATTAATTTATAACATAAGTCTCTAGCAATTCAACATGGAAAGCCCTATAAGAGAATTAGTTCCTAGCCATTGATATGACAAGAACTAATTCAAAGTTCATCATACAAATCTGAAATAAAGAAAAGAAAAGGAAAAGAAATTACTAGACTATGGTCTCCAATCTCTAAGCAAGAAGCCTTGTGTTGTGCAAGAAAGGAACCTTAAAAGCGCATAGGGTTCTCCTTTTATAGTGGCTGCCTCCCTCTTTCCTTGAGCTGGCCTGAAATTCGTCCAAAAACCTAATTTTTCAGCGTCGGCCAGCCCTGAGACAGCGCCAGAGCCGGAAGTTCTGCAATCCGTCAGTGTTTTGGCGCGCGCCGATATCTGGCTGCAGAGCGCGCGTACTGCAAGTTCTGTAGCTTCGGATGTTTAGCGCCGCGACCTGCATCTGGCATGCAGAGTGCCGCGCGCTGAGTCTTCTGACCTCTCTGGATAGTGGCGCGCCTGCTTTTAGTGCGGAGGCGCCAGGCGCTGCGGATTTCACCCTCGTTCGCCACTTTCTGCTTTCGACTCGACATCTCCTCTTTTGCCCTCTTTTAGCTCCTTTTCCGCCATTTGGCCATTTTAACCACTTTGACTCAATAGAAAGGAAAACTATCCTAATACAACACTTATATGTACAAAACGGGATAAAAAACTAACTAAAACTGACTCAAAAGGTGTATATAAAATACACCGATCAATTGGCTATCAAAGAAATGTCTGAGTCATCTCCCTAACATGCATAACCTAACTATTTCGCCTCAAATAGCAAGCAATCATAACACATAGGTTTTCATCATTTAGTATACATAATTTAAGCAAGAAACTCCAAATAGACAGATTTTGTGAGTTTTTGGCATATCTAACCTAGGTGTTTAGATAGTTGCTTCTAATTCCATTACCTTATTCCACCTTACTTCACTAGGTGTTTCTAGTAACTACAACATACATGATCTTTTGACAGACAATTATGACTCAAAAGAAGAAAAAAATTGTGACTCAAAAATACATAAAAAACAACAAAAACACAAATAAAAAACAAATAAAACACAAATAAACCCCCCCCCCCAAACTTAAATCACACATTGTCCCCAATGTGTGTAGAATCAAAGACAATAAAAGAAATAAGACACTTACAGACTTGGCTAAAATGGTGGTGGTGGCGGGGGATAGTACTTTGAATTCCGTGAGGGGGGTGAGAGTTCTGGATTTTTGATTTGGCGACAGGGCCTTCGGATCGGAGCGTCTAAAAGAATTTCGGTTTTTCCGTCGTGGCGCCTGCTGCTGCAAATTAGCGCGCGGCTAATTCTGCGTTCTTTTGACTCTTACTGCGCGCCCTGCTCGAGTATGGCGCTATGGCGATTTTCTGGAAATCTTGGCTTCTCTTCAGTTTTCGCCTTCCAAGTTCTTGGCTTTCACCTGTCACACAACACAGACACTACCTTCGTGAGACTGTTCTAAATAAAGACTAATTGCATTTAAACTAAATAAACTGAAATACTTTGGGTTGCCTCCCAAGGAGTGTTGTCTTTAACGTATTTTAGCCGGACGCAAGTTCCTTATTATTCTAAGGTATGAGAGGTTACTAAGTTCATGTATTCCATTTCATTGATCAAATAGGGTTTTAACCTCTGTCCGTTTACTTTGAAGGAAGCTCCCTCTCTCCCTTTTATTTCAATCGCACCATATGGGAATACTCTTACCACCGTGTATGGTCCTGTCCAATGTGATTTTAACATGCCTGGAAATAATTTCAACCTTGAGTTGAATAACAGCACTTGTTGTCCTTCTTGAAAGTCTTTCGGTATCAACTTCTTGTCGTGCCATGCTTTCGTTCGTTCCTTGTAGATCTTTGCATTCTCATAGGCATTGTGCCTGAATTCATCCAACTCGCTCAGCTGTAGTAGCCTCCTCTGTCCTGCTGCCGTGGCGTCCATGTTTAACTTCTTCATTGCCCAATACGCTCTGTGTTCCAACTCTACTGGCAAATGACATGCTTTACCAAAAACTAATTTATAAGGTGACATACCAATTGGTGTTTTGAATGCTGTCCGGTATGCCCACAATGCGTCATCCAATTTGATAGACCAGTCTTTCCTTGAGCCGTTCACCGTCTTTTCCAATATGCTCTTTACTTCTCTATTTGACACTTCCGCTTGCCCATTAGCTTGAGGGTGGTAGGCAGTTGTAGTGCGGTGGTAGACTCCATATCGGGAAAGCAATGAATTCAGCTGCTTGTTGCAAAAGTGACTTCGCCGTCGATGATAGCTCTTGGAGTCTGAACCGTGAAAATATTCTTTTGAAGGAATTTTTGAACAGTCTTACTGTCGTTTTCTTTTGTGGCCACTGCTTCTACCCATTTGAACACATAGTCTACTGCCAGAAGGATATATTGATTTCCAAAGGATGGCGGGAATGGTCCCATGAAATCGATTCCCCACACATCAAAGAGTTCCACTTCCAATATCCCTTGCGAAGGCATTTCGTTGCGTCTTAAGATGTTTCTGTTCTCGACAACTATCACATCTCTTCACAAAGGTATGGGCATCCTTAAAAGTGTTGGCCAATAGAATCCGCTGCGATACCTTTGCATTGTTCTTGATGCCCCAAAGTGTCCACCATGATAGGGTGTGGCAATGGGTGAGAACAGTGCATCTCTTCCTCGGTATACATCGCGATGACGTGGTGACGGTGTTTGTATAACATAGGTTTCTCCCAATAGTAATGCTTTATACGAGTAAAACCTCTTCACTTCTTTGTCTTGTCAATTGCGGGGTAGTACCTTAGCCGCGAAAGTTAACAAAATCAGCGTACCAAGGTAAATTAGAATTCATACTTACTCAAAGCGGTTGTTAAATGCGGAAAATGATCATTTATTTGCACATCCGTGTTCGGCTCTCTGTGTTCTCCGGTCTTGACAAGTGATGCAGCTGAATTCTCTGTTCCTTTCTTATCACGAATCTCACGTCGAATTCTTGTAGAAGCGGGACCCATCGAATGAGGCGAGGCTTTGCGTCCTTCTTTGTCATCAAGTACTTTATAGCGAGTGGTCGATGTATACTATCACCTTATTCCCAATCAAGTATGGCTGAATTTCTCAAATCATATACTATTGCTAGTAGTTCCTTTTCGGTAGTTGCATAATTTAGCGTGCGTCATTTAGAGTTTTACTAGCATAGTAAATGGATCTAAATACCTTGTCGATTCTCTGTCAAACCTTTGCTCTCTTTGCATAATCGCTTGCATCGCATTAGTTCAAATGGGAGCTCGGTTTGGTGCAATGACTATGGGTCTTGAAATAAGCTTCTCGCGGCGTGCGAAATGCGGATAAGCATTTTTATTGAAGTCGAAGGCAACCCCGTCATTAGCAATGTGGAAAGAGGCTTTGAGACCTTTGAAAAATCCTTGATGAATCTTACATAGAAATCTGCATGTCGAAACTTCTGACTCCTTTTGTTGATACTGGGGGTGGTAGATTTTCGATCACTGAAATCTTTGCTTTGTCCACCTCAATACCTTGGCTTGATATTTTGTGTCCCAAGACAATTCCCTTTGTTACCATGAAGTGACACTTCTCCCAGTTTAGCACAAGGTTAGACTCTTCGCACCGGCTTAACACTGCTTCTAGATGCCTTAAACACTCATCGAATGATGCTCCAAAGACCGAAAAGTCATCCATAAAGATCTCTATAGTCCTCTCTACCATATCTGAGAAAATTGCCATCATACACCTCTGAAAAGTTGCGGGTGCATTCTGATCGAATGGCGTCCTTACGAATGCAAATGTACCAAAAGGACAAGTAAATGTTGTATTTTCCTGATCTTCTGGTGCTATTGCAATCTGGTGATATCCTGAGTATCCATCCAAAAAACAGTAGTAGTTATGCCCTGCAAGTCTGTCCAACATTTGATCTAGAAATGGCAACGGGAAGTGGTCTTTTCTGGTTGCCTTGTTCAACTTGCGATAGTCAATGCAGATTCTCCATCCGGTGTTATTCTAGAGGAATGAGTTTGTTCCTTTTGTTGGTCACCACTGTTATTCCACTCTTTTTAGGCACCACTTGTACTGGACTCACCCATGTGCTGTCAGATATAGGGTAAATTACTCCTGCATCGAGCCATTTTAGGATTTCCTTTCTGACTACCTCTTTCATGTTTGGGTTTAGTCGCCTTTGGGCTTCGATGGATGGTCTGCTCTCCTCCTCTAGAAGGATCTTATGCATTACCGTTGACGGACTTATCCCTTTTATGTCTGCTAATGTCCATCCAATGGCCCGCTTGTGATTCTTCAGTACTCTTAGCAGTTTATCAATCTCTTCGGTGGATAGGTGGCATGAAATGATCACTGGTAAGGTTTTTTCTTCACCTAGGTATTGGTATTGTAGATGATTGGGTAGGGTTTTTAACTCTAACTCTGGAGCCTTCTCTGTGGATGGTAATGATCTTTCTGGCATCTGTCCAAGCTCTTCATACTTCCTCGTATCCCATTTTTCATAAACATTCATCCAATTTGCATACTCCATCAGATCTGGATCGTTTCTACTATCATCATCCCATGTGGTCAGTACTTCTTCAAGCGTATCATCATGTCCGAACTCCTTGGCTGACACTGCTTCTTCGATAAGATCAATGGCTGAGCAGTTATCCTTGGCATCTGGAAAAGTTGCTGCTCGAAAAACATTGAAAATCACCTCTTCTTCATCTACTCGAAGCTTCAACTCCCCTTTGTGAACATCAATGAGCACGTCACATGGCTAAGAAAGTGCGCAGTATGATGGGGATTCCATCGTTATCTTGTATGTCTAAGATAACGAAGTCGGGGAAAGATGAGCGTGTCACCTTCACTAATACATCTTCGATGACTCTCTAGGATGAACTATTGGCGGTCGACTAAGCCGCAGTGATGTTTGTAGGTTTGACTTCTCATTCCTAGTTTGCGAGAAAACTAGATAAGGCATCGATTTATGCTGCTCCCAAGTCGCACAATGCTTTCGACATTCAAACTTTTCAATGGTGCATGGGATGGTGAAGCTCCACGGATCTTGTAACTTACGAGGTAGTTGTCTCGTAGGATGGCACTACATTCCTCGATCAACATCAACATTTCGTAGTCCTCTATCCTCCTCTTTTTGCTAAGCACATCCTTCATGAACTTGGCGTGGCTCGGCATTTGCTCTAATGCTTCAGCAAACGGGATATTGAGTTGCAATTGTTTGAGGATCTCCACGAATCTAGAGAATTGCTTGTCAAGAGTACATGTTTTTAACTTCTGGGGGTATGGTATTATCACCTGGGGTGCGGTTGCTTTGACGCCGAATTTTCGATTTACGGGTTACGGCGTCGCGGCCACGCTCTTTCTTGCGCGGCGCTCACTCTCCTGTATTGTCTCGAATCTTGGTAGCGTGTGCTCATGGCGTCGCGGCCGGGCCGCTTCTTTGCACTTTCTATCTCCTCTGATTCGACATCCTTCAGGTTAATTGCCTGACATTGTGTTTCCATATTGCCTACCCCAGGTGCAAATTGCTCTTCTTGCGTTTCGCTGTTCAACATGATCGCGAGCTCTCCTATTTGCGTTTCCAACTTCTTCATGGTCATTCTCGTTTCGTCCATGAACTGATTTTGGTACCTCGTGAAACTGAGTATAGCTTCTCGTAATTCCTCCCTCTCTTCCTCTATGGTTGGATCTCTATCATATTGACAATAAAAATCCATGTCTAAAGGATTCCTGAGATGAATCAAAACCAACAACGAATCACGGCACACTTGTTTGTACAAAAGAAATTAAAATAAAATAAACAATGTAAAAAAATAAAAATAAAAACCAAATTAGAAATTAAAAATAGATAAATTTTATATTGAACTATGCCTAATCCTTAACAGCGCCAAAAACTTGATGCGAAAGATGCACACACTTTAACGCAAGTGCACGTTATCGTGACAAGTAATATAGTCTTGGTAAGACCGAATATCGTCCACAAGGATTATGGTTCAATTACCAACTATCTATCTTTTGGTATCTATTTGGTAACCAATATTTGATTTTGTGGTTTATAACTAACAATTATAAAAGCTAATTAACTATAAGTTTACTTCAGTTGTGATGGGAATAGGGCTTCCATGTCTCCTCAACTATCCGCTTATGTTATTTATTAATGCAATGAATTATGGTCTTCTTCTCTCGGAGCTAGCAGGTTTACGAAATCGTTTTATATTCCCGTTAAGGATATATAAACACTCAACCCCAGTATTGCACATTTCTACCTTTCGGTGATAAGGATAACTCTATAGGAGGATTAAGAACAAAAACCTAGTTAACCGTCACGCACCATGCGCAAAATTAGGGTTGTTAAGCCTCTCATTAACGCTACATAAATAATTGAGGTATTTTCATCCCCAATCCAAAATATGTCTACCCAACTTACAGCATATTCACACCCTCCTCCTTTCGAAGTTTGATTAGAAATCATATAATGATAATTAGTTGTCAATTAATTACCAAGCATTCAAAGCAATTATTGGATAAATCTCTCAAAGAAGAATAATAACCATAGACATGCATTAATTCATAACATAAGTTTCTAGTGAATCAACATGGAAAGCCCTATAAAAGAATTAGTTCCTAGCCATAGACATGACAAGAACTAATTCAAAGTTCATCATACAAAACTGAAATAAAAGAAAGAAAAGAAAAGAAAATTACTAAGTTTAGGGTCTCCAATCTTCAATCCAAGAAAACCTTGTGTTGTGCAAGAAAGGGAACCCTTAAAATCTGCCTAGGGTTCTCCTTTTATAGGCTGAAAACCGCCTCTAACTTTTCCCTTCAGGCCTGGCCCAGAAATTCGTCAATTAACCTGATTCTCCCGCGTCGGCGCCACGCTTTCAGCGCGCGGCCTGAATATTATACCGTATTTCAGTATATGCGTGGTAGCGTCGTATTATAATTTGAGCCTTAAAAGTTGGCTAGTTTGAAATTTGTACACAACACCCGATTAAGTCGTTTTTAAATGAAGCGTTTCCACGCTTTTCGTATGGAAAATTCCGGCTATGTCATTTATAATTTTGCGGATTTTTCCGAGAGGCGAAACATTTTGGACCAACGAGAGGCGACACTTGTCACCCTCTAATTGGAGCACTTGAGGCGCCCTCTTGGACGATTTGGCCTTGGCTTTTTAGTCAAGGTTAGGTAGGATATTTTGGTGGTAGATGGATAAGGTGTACTTGGCTTAATCTTAGCCTTACACTTGCCTAACACTTGGATGGATCTTGTCCATTGGTTGGCCTTCACTTGACCTATAAATACCCTCTAGTTGAAGACTTTCTTCATCCAAAAACTTGAGCAATCTAACTAAGTCTCAAAATACTCCTCTCGAGCTTTCCACCACACCCTCCCCTTTGAGAGCCCTTGGCGAGCCACCTCCTCCACTTTGTGGTGTTTTCTGGTAGGTACCCCAGCCTAGTTGTCTCGTATAAATACCCCCTTTTGTGGTATAGAAATACTCTCAAGTATTGTTATAATGCCCAAATACCTCGCCCAAATACCTTGTAGTTTTCCCAAGGTTACACTTTTACAAGCCAGAAAATACTATTATACTTCCTCACTACAAAAACGAAACCCTAAGTAAATCTTCACCCGTAGTTGAAGTCATAAGTAGAAGTTGGTTACAACTTCAAGGGTTGGTTGGAGCGGTTGGAGCGCCGGAGTAGGAGTTAAACGTTGTTCGGGATCGACATATAACTTGGATAATTTTGGGCTTAACGAGGTAAACACTCTTGACCTTCATTTGTAATTGGAAATTACATGTTGTAGGAGTATATAGTTAAGTATACTATATATAGAACTGAACATAGTTGTGCGGCAATGTCTTTTGACTTAAGCTCGAATAATACTTACGAATGTCTTGCGACTTAAGCTGAATTTAAAAAGTGAATCAGCGTAATTACATAGGGTGTATTCAGTAGACTTGTGTAGCATTCGTGTAGTAGAATTGTACACGTCCGGTTAGGCGTGTTAACCACCCAGTTGGCTTGGTAGCGGCCTCGATAGAGGAGGAGATTTACGTTGTTGCGGGGAGTCTTCTTAATTTTACGTAGAATATTCTACATTGAGATCTAGGATGTTAATAGGCGCCTTGTGGCCTCTATAGGTTGAAGTACTACGTATGGCGTGATCTACTTGGCTTAAGGAGTAAGCGGTTTGAAGGTACTTGAGCGTTTTGCTATTAGTCGATAATCGTCGCGAGGTATGTGAACCTCTTCCTATCTTTTCTAGCATGATATGTGTGAGCTATGTACGGTAGACGTACATGTGTTAATCGTATTTGGTTGTTTTAAAACAATAAGTGTTATACTAGCTTTATGGGAAGTTAGGTATAACGTCTTAAGGTGGTAAAATGAATGGTTTATTAATTTCAAAAGTTAACAGATTGGATCTTATAAATAAGAGACTTAACTTAAATGAATTAATATGGATTTTGTGTGAAACCTCATTCGTGAGTAATGAGTACTTGGTTTTAAAAGGAATAACGTTTACCGATTTGGAAATCGTAATGTGTATCAATAAACCCTTTGTAGCGTTAATAAAGGAAAATGTAATGAATAACTAAGTATTATTAAAACCAGTAGAAACTTCCATCCGCATGAAGCTAAGATGAGACAAAATGACATTTCTAGATCATGGGTGCTTAATAAGATTGATTATAAACAAGAATAACCTACTCACTTATAAGACATAGGTTTCTCAAAACGTTTAAAGGAGAATTATGTTTTAAAGGATTTAAAACTATGAACTACTGAAACCTTTTCTAAAATGAGAAACTTGAGCATTTGAAATTAGGCAAACTTGAACGTTTGGAAAATAAGGTTGTTACTTGATTTTACAAAGGAAAGCATTTTGGTTTACTTAACAATGTTAATCACTCTAATTTTATACTACGTATCGGGTGACCTTTGTAAAAGAAATGGATCTTAAAAGGAATTTATCGGACGTAGTACTTTAAGGTTAAAAATCCGGACTTTGACATAAAATGAAAGTACCTTGAGTTGTGTGTAACTTGCTTATGCTTGTTGTTATGAAACTTGACCATGTTACGTGTGATAGCCTTGTTGTGCAAGTATTGTGTTCTCACGATTACGGTTCATCCGAATGTATTTCACTTGATTACGGCTCATCCGGAATGTATTTCACTTGATTAGGCTCATCCGAATGTATTTCACTTGATTACCGGTTCATCCGGAATGTATTTCACTGACACGGTTCATCCGGAATGTATTTCACGATTACGGTTCATCCGGAATGTATGTCACTTGACTACCGGTTCATCCGGAATGTATTTCACTCGACTCTGGGCTCATCCGGAATGTATTTCACTCGACTAGGTTCATGGGATGAGCAGGAATGTATTCCACACGTTTCTATATTGGGTCCATAAGATGGGCCGAGACACGTTATACGTATCACATGATTTGTACCTAGGCTGGCGGTGAGGAAGGAGTTCCACGGCGTGAGGATGACTTTTAGGCGTGAGTCCCCGACTTGACATGATTTGCTCTTATGTTGTGAATCGTAGTTTGGTTATCATACATGTCTCTGCTTTATAGACTATTATGATTTCATTTACTGATATTTTGATTTCACATACTTGGTACTGTTATCGACCTCCTTGAAGCTGCGTTATCTGCATGAGTAAAAGGTATATCGATTGCCGATCCGCTTATAGGATCACATTTCGTGTTGGGAAGCTCCGTTCCTTGAGGCTTATCTTTTGGTATGTTACCACGAGTCTGTAGATTCTTATACATTCGAGGTATGGCGGGCCCTGTCGTCATAGCCATTGTAAAAATCTTAGAGTGCAGCCTTTGTTGTGGGCGGGGTTTGTAAAAGGATAAGCTGTCGTATTTATGTATATATGATGAAAGGCAACTATTTTGGTTGCTTTGTTTATTTATCTTTTCTCTTAATTCATGTTCATGTTTTTATTTCCGCTGGTTTTCTCGATGTTGTATCACTAGGGTGCCGGGTAAGGCACGATCCACGGGCCCGGTTCGGTCGTGACAGAACTTCGCGACTCGGGTGATTTGGCGCGCGCCCGATCTCTGGCATGCAGTGGCGTGCGTACTGGATCTCTGCGGCATCTCTCGATGATTGGCGCGCGGGCTCAGCTGCAGGAGGCGCCGCGGCGCTGGTCCGGGTTTTCTGCCTCGTTCGCCACTTTCTCTGCTTTTAGCTCTGGAACTTCCACTTTTGCCATCTTTTAGCTCATTTTCCGCCATTTGGCCATTTTAACCACTTTGACTCAAAAGAAAGGAAATTTATCCTAATACGACACTTATTTGTACAAAAAGGGACAAAAGACTAACTAAAAACGACTCGAAAAGTGTATATAAAATACACCGATCAAATACCCCCAAACTTAACCTTTGCTCGCCCTCGAGCAAATATAGAAAGAAAGAAATAAAGGACTCAAGAAAACGAAAAATAAAAGACTCACTGACATTGATCACTTTTGCTGCATTAGTGTTATCTAGAAAAACATGAAGGTTAGCAGAGTAATATGCAGGAACATATAGCATGAAATTTCAGCACACTAAACACATTAAGCTAGATATTTCGCAAACTCATTTTTATCATGCTTAATGGAAGTCAACTTACTGAATCATGCATATAAATTCAAAAATCCTATGGCATTTTTACTTGTTATTCTCCACTAATCTTGGATATGCATAAAAGAGATCTTCAGGACTTTAAGGGTTGTAATGTAGGCTTAGGTATAGGTAGGTAAAAACATGCATTTAGGCTCATTTTTTGTGTACCATAAGCTCTTTAGCTTTTCCATTTTTCCCTTTTCTTTTGATTCTTTTCTTCACTTCAAATCAATCTTTCCCCTCTTTTGTTTTGGGAGAGTGAAGAGTATTATAATAACAAGCACCCCCAAACTTAGGCTTTTGTTTATTTCTTATTACTTTTTTATTGGGGTGCAACAAGTTTGTTCACTCTTTTTGTCTCTTTTTTTTAACACAATTTATTCCACTATTTCATATTTTTACTTATGGCACAATTTGTGGGAATATAGGGTGTCAAAGAAGAAGTTTCAATTTTAGGCTCAATGGGGTGATAGGGATACTTTTAAGAAGTTTCAATTTTTACTTTTCAGAGCTCCCGGACTTCAGGTTCACAGGTGCAAAGGGGTTCTATTCAGTCGAGGCCATATTTGCCTCGGTGTTCTCGGTGCAGTAGATAGCATTTTGGGGAGTGTCGCGTTCCTATGGGTGCTTGTTTTTCTTGCGGCCGTCAAGGCCATATGAGGAGGGAATGTCCTTTTAGAGATGGTACAGGTGGGATGACTCAGCCTACTGGATCGGTTGCTGGTTCATCATCTTCTATAGCTATGCGCGCCAGTGGGTGTTCACGTACGCCAGCTGTGGTAGAGGTCGTGGCGGAGTTTCTAGTTCGGTCGATCCTTCAAACCGCATTTATGCTTTGGCCAGTAGACACGATCAGAAGGCGTCACTGGACGTTGCCACAGGTATATTATTGATCTTTTTCCGTGACGTATATGCATTGATAGATCCAGGTTCCACTTTATCCTATATATCTTCTCTTGTTGCTAGTAGAATTGGGATAGAACCTTAGTTGATATAACCTTTTGAGGTAGCTACACCAGTAGGAGATTCGATCATAGCTATGCGTGTATATAAAAATTGTTCGGTGGGTATATTTAGTCGTCATACCATAGCAGATTTGATAGAGCTAGACATGACTGACTTTGATGTGATTATGGGTATGGATTGGTTAGCTTCTTGTTATGCTAACGTTGATTGTAGAGAAAAGTTGGATCGATTTCAGTTTTCAGGCGAACCAGTTATAGAATGGAAAGGGAATACCGCATCGCCGAGGGGTAAGTTTATTTCATACCTCAAGGCAAGGAAGATGGTCAGAAAAAAGGATATATTTATAACTTGGTTTGGGTGCATGATACGGAAGCTGAGGTACCGACTCTTCAGTCAGTTCCGGTAGTTAGTAAGTTCCCAGATTTATTCCCAAATGATCTTTCGGGTCTTCCTCCAGAACGGAAGATAGATTTCACTATAGATTCACTACCAGATACCTAACCCATATTTATTACTCCCTATAGAATGGCACCTGCAAAGTTGAAGGAGTTGAAAGAGCAGCTGAGAGACTTGTTGAAAAAAGGCTTCATTAAGCCTAGCACACCTCCTTGGGGAGCACCGGTATTATTTGTGAAGAATAAAGATGGATCGTTGCAGATGTGTATTGATTATAGGCAGTTGAATAAGGTGACAATTAAGAACAGGTATTCTCTCCCCGGGATTGATGATTTATTTGACCAGTTGCAGGGTGCCAAGTGTTTTTCGAAGATAGACTTGCGGTCAGGTTATCATCAGGTGCGGGTCAGGGAGGCAGATATTCCAAAGACAGCATTTAGGACCTGATACGGGCAGTATGAGTTTAGAGTTATGTCTTTTGGATTGACCAATGCTCCAGCGGTATTTATGAATTTAATGAACCGGGTGTTCAAGCCATTCTTGGATATGTTTGTTATCGAGTTCATTGATGATATTCTGGTCTATTCACGATCAGAAGAGGAGCATGCAGACCATTTGAGGACGGTACTTAAGGTACTCCTACACCGGAAGTTGTATGCTAAGTTTTCTAAGTGTGAATTCTGGTTGGCCTCAGTGGCATTCTTGGGGCATTTTATCGGAGTTGATGGTGTTCAGGTGGATACACAGAAGATTGAGGCAGTTAATACTTGGCCCAGACCTACGACACCTACTGCGGTACGCAGTTTTCTGGGGCTAGCAGGGTATTATAGGAGATTTGTGGAAAAGTTTGCCTCGATTTTAGCGCCTTTAACAAGGCTAACTCAGAAGGTAGCTAAGTTCCAATGGACGGATGTTTGTGAGCAAGACTTCCAGTTGTTGAAGGATAAGTTGACTACGACTCCAGTTCTAACTCTTCCTGAAGGACTAGAGGGTTATGTTATTTATTGTGATGCTTCGGGTGTTGGGCTAGGTTGTGTGTTGATGCAGCATGGTAAGGTTATAGCTTATGCATCCCGACAGCTCAGGAAGCACGAGAAGAATTACCCTACTCATGATTAGGAGTTAGCGGCAGTGATACATGCTTTGAAGATATGGACACATTATTTATATGGAGTTCATGTTGATATTTACACGGATCACAAGAGTCTCAAATATATCTTCGCGAAGGAGAGTGAACTTACGGCAGAGACGGTGGTTAAAGTTACTTAAGGACTATGATGTTGATATCTTGTACTACCCAGGGAAACCAATGTGGTAGCAGATGCTCTTTGTCGTCGATCTATGGATAGCTTGATGGATGTGAAAACAGAAAGAAAGGAAATGGTTTGTGAGATATACCAGCTAGTGAGCCTTGGAGTCCGGTTGGCCGATTCCGGAGATAGTGGGGTTCTTATTCGAGGGGTTGCCGAGTCCTCTATCGTAGAAGAGGTGAAGAGGCATCGATGAGGATCCTGCTCGCACGGTATAGAGATCAGCCTCTTGAAAGGAGAAGACTCTATTTAAGGTTAAACTGATGAGGTGCTACGATATGAAGGCGCGGTTGTGTGTGCTCGAGGTTGCGATACTCGACAAAGAGGTTATGGGAGAGGCACACAATGCTAGGTATTCTATTCATTCGAGGTCAACAAAGATGTATCATGATCTCAGATGCGTATATTGGTGGGATGGCATGAAAAGGGACATAGCGGAGTTTGTTGCGCAGTGCCCGAATTGTCAACAGGTTAAGGTTGAGCATCAGAAGCCTGGTGGATTATTACAGGAGATAGATCCTGACTTGGAAGTAGAAAGTTATTAATAAGGACTTTGTTACGAGCTTACCTCGTACTCATAGGAAGTATGAGTCCATATGGGTTATTGTGGATAAGTCGTGAAATCAACCTATTTTCTTCCAGTCAAGACTACTTACTCAGCTGAGGACTATGTTAGGCTATACATCAGGGAGATTGTGAGACTGCATGGGGTTCTCACATCTATTATATCAGACAGAGGATCTCATTTTACAGCTAACTTGTGGAGATCGTTATAGAAGGGATTGGGGTCACAGGTGAGTCTTAGCACAACATTTCATCCTCGGACTGATGGGCAGGCAGGGCGTACTATTCAGACACTAGAGGATATGTTGAGAGCATGTACTATTGACTTCAGAGGTAGCTGGGAGGATCATTTACCACTCGTTGAGTTTGCGTATAATAACAGCTACCATTCTATCATTCTGATGGCCCCGTACGATGCCTTATGTGGGAGGAAGTACAGGTCACCTATTGGTTGGTTTGATGTGGATGAGACTAAGTTACTTGGCCCAGACATAATTCAGAAAGTTGTTGATAAGGTGAAGCTTATCCAGGGGAGATTATTAGCAGCCCAAAGTCGACAGAAGTCTTATGCAGATAATCGACGTCGACACTTGAAGTTTCAGCTTGATGATTGGGTATTCTTGAAGGTATCACCCATGAAGGGTGTGATGAGGTTAGGTAAGAAAGGGAAGCTTAGCCTGAGATACATTGGGCCTTATCAGGTTATTCGTAAGATAGGCAATGTTGCTTATGAATTGGATCTACCATCTGATTTGGAAGTGGTACATCCACTTTTTCATGTATCGATGTTGCGTAAGTGTATTAGTGATCCTTCTGTAGTCTTCCCAGAGATGATGTCCAGTGACAAAGGAGTTGTCTTATGAGGAGAGTCCCATAGCCATACTTGATCGCCAGGTTAGAAGGTTACGGACTAAGGATGTGGCTTCCGTCAATGTATTGTGGCGGAATAATAATAGGGAAGAGAAGACGCGGAAGCGTACATTTAGACGAAGAGGAATTATCCTCACTTGTTCCCGATGCCTACAGATAATTCCAATCTCTATTTGACTATTTTGATTGATGAATGAGACTGTGTTATATTGTGGTCATGTGAGGCATCTTTGTGTTTGTTGAGTATAGGTTGGTAGGTATAGTTAAAGGAGACTATGCCAAATCAGATAACTGATACTATTATGAACATTCGGGACGAATGTTTCTAAGGGGGGAAGAATGTTACACCCCGTAATTCCAGGGCTTATAAGTGAGAACGTAACTAAGGAAAATAAGATTTGAGCGTTGGAAGGAAAGTATATTTACATATTATAATTTTGGATACAATAAATGTGATTTAATGAAGTAATACTAGTAGTTGAATTCTTTCCAATAGAGTTATGGACTTAGTATTATATTATTAAGTCTTGGCATTATGAAGTAAGATTCCATCGTAAATTTCACATTTTTTGGCTAAGTGTGGGATATATTTTGTGAAGAGAAAGACAAGTGGACATGTGGGGTTCATGGGTCCCCCCCTCCACTTGTCCTACAAGCACCAATTATATACAAGGCTTGCAAGACTTCTTTGCCTTAGCTCACAAATATATTTCTCCTTCAAACCTCTCTTATCTCTTCCTTCACCTATAAGATTCGAAATCCATAGCCAAGAGAAGACAAGTTAACTTATTTTCCAAGATTAATCTCATTTACTAAGTTCTAAGCCAAGTTAACTCTCCAAAACAAATGGTCATGGTTGGCTTCAAAACGGCCTTGAAACCATAAGCTTGGAGATGAACCTTATAGATGGAAAACATGAAAGCAAGATGGTTACAAGCTTGTAGAGGATACGTGTGTGTTATTGTAACGTGAAGAAGTGGTGCAAAAGTGAAGCAGTCGCCGAGACTTAGGGACTATTTTGGCATAAGATTAAGGTAAGAATTCTTCTTCCTCTTAAAGATAATGGAAGTTAAATGATGTTATAATTAAGGGATGAACTTGTGTTAAGAGAAATGGAGAATAAGAAGTGCATGTGACAGTTTTGGCAAGCTAGCCGATTTATGGACTGTTTTTATTATATTGGATTCGTTGGTTATTGTTGTTGTTATCGTCACTTATTGCATGTTAAAATGAAGGAATCTTGTTATTGAAAGTTTATACGGTTTATATAAAAGTGATGAAATATGAATTGGATTTTAAGGAGTTATGGAAAGGGCTTTGATTTTGGGTCATTGGTCGACATCGCATGAAACTGTGGGACGTTGTTGTGCTGTTTTAGGTACTATATTGTGGAGTTATAATGCTGGAAATTTAGTTACAATTATGCATATTTAATGTGGTAATTTCTAGTGTATATCCTAAAGGAATAAGGGTATAGAACGGTGTAGAAAAGTTTCACATTTTACCCTCGTTGTTGTTGAAGTATGGACTATTTTAGTGGATTATTTTTATATGGATTAAGAGGCCGACAATACGTGAAGTAGGTGTGTCGATCACTTTGGTTGTTGTTTTGGTTATGTCCTTAATTGGTACTTGGTTATTGATGTTATTAGCCTTGTTTGTAAGTCGCGATGTATGTATAAATAGGAAGTCGCCCGATTTTTTATATGAATGTAAGGTGCCCAAGTAAGGCACCATTCGCGCCCGGTTCGGGCGTGACAGAGTGGTATCAGAGCAGTTATTCCTCAGAATGTCTACAGACTGTGTATAGTAGAGTCTTGTTTATAGGTGTGTTGTGCACCACAACTATAAACATGAGGCTATAGTACATTTAGGATTGGTTTCCCTTCTCACTCGAGATCGCTCGATAGAGTTGTGTTGTTAGTGGTAGTCTCTCCTAACGATTATTTTGATTGCAGCTATGAGAAAGGCAACAGTGACCCAGAAAAGATTATATGGATTGTGTATCCAGGTTGGTAAAATTATCTATAGATGGTATTATGATGATGTATATATATACGAGCGTATTTATTTAGGGTCATATGTGTGTTGCCTAGAATGATTATGGCTTATCGTGTTGGTTAAGCATGTGGTATGCTTAAGTGTTATGTATGGATAAATAGAGTTGTTGTGAGTAAGACAACATGATTTTGAGATATTAAGCTATATTTTCCGTATGCTGGGACCGATAATGTAGGCTTGGAACATGGAATAATTGTGGGCCTTAGAATATTGATAACCGCCGAGACCTTAGTTGTGCAAGGCCATCTCGTAGTAAGATTTATCTCGCATCAAGAATGAGAATTAAGTGCGACAATGGGTCGGGTTGTGGGCTGATTACGTCAACCCAGCCCAAAGTAGAGTGGGATCAGCCGAGGTGGTCCCGCTATGTGATAGGTCACGGTGCAAGCGTCAAGTCTATTAGATCATCAGACGAGTTCGTGGACGCTGCTCCACCAAAACCGGTCGCAGGGCCGGTAAGGGCCTTAACGGAAATTGAATCTAAGTATAATGACCAAGTTTGGATATAGTAACTCCAAGGTTAGGAAAACATAAGCAATATTTGAAATTATGTACGTATACTAGAATAAGTTTGGAAGTACGAGAAGAGTACGACAAGTAATAAAAGGAGCGAACAAGTGTTAAAAGAATTGAAGTGTTTATAGTTATGACTAATGAAAGTACGAAAGGAGAATCCTTTTAGGCCATGAATGGGAGTTAATAGTGGTGATACACACTTTAGATTTGATTCATCGTTTGGCTTGTGATTGATGTATAAGCATGTGCGTTATATTGTAGCCATGCGTGGCATATTCGATTGTGTTAGGTATAGTTAAAGGGGGACTATACCGATGTCTGTTTAGACTGAACCTAGTATGAACATTCTGGACGAATGTTTCTAAGGGGGGAAGAATGTTACACCCTGTATTTTCAAGAGAATGAGATGAGAACGTACGTAAGGTAATAAGATCGAATGTTGGAAAGAAAGTGTAGTTACATTTTCGATTTAGAGCAAATTTGGTCACAACGAACGGGACGCCATAATTTCTTCACGAGGGGTAGGTTTCGTTCCAAATTTGAGATACGAGCGTAGAATACTATTGTGAAGACGCGGGACTAATAATATGGGGTCCGCCGAGAATTTCACTATTTCGCGGGGACCTTCGAAAAATTATAGTATTTTGGACCAATCGGAGGGCGACACGTGTCACCCCTCCACTTGGTCTTGCAAGATGACAAGTCTCTAAGATATTTTGAGGCTGCCGGGCATGTGGGCCCACTCCACTTGGCATTATAGGTTGATATATATCCAAGTCTTGAAGACTTGGATTCATTATACACTTAGACAAAAAAATAAGCTCTCATCTTCTCCCCTTTAGCTCCATAATTTCGAGAGCCCCTTGGCTAAGAACAACCATTGTTGATCAATTTATTTCTCCAAGTTTAAGCCCTTTAAACCAAGTGTTAAGCCTAGATTAATATTCTACACGTTTTTACTTCTCTTGGCCGAAAGTTGATGCCAAAACCCTGGGGTTCCGCTGACTTTTTGGAAGTGAGATTCAAAGAGAGGTTTCTTCTAAGGTTGTAGGGGGTACATATATGTGATTGGAACTTGAATAAGTGGAGCGAAATGAAAACTGCGGACCAATAAAGACCGGACTGTTTTGGGGCGTTTTTGGGCAAAAAATGAGGTAAAAGTCCTTCTTCTTTTAAAGTAATTGGATATTACTTATTGTTATTATGTATGGATGAACTTGTGTTAAAAATAATGAAGAATAAAAAGCGTTTGAGCCATTTTTGGGGCTAAAACCGATTTGGGACAGATTTGGTGCAAATGGAACTCGTTGGTTATTGTCGTTGTTATCTTCACCTATTGCATGTTATAATGGATTAATATTGTTGTTAATAAGTTGTTATAACTTATGTAGAAGTTTTGGAACTCGAATTGGAATAAAATAGATTAAAGAACGAGTTATCGGGTTGTAGTTGTTGTGGCCAAGAAACTGCCCAAAACTGTTAGATGTTGTTGTGTCGTTTAGTGGACTGTTTTGAGGTATTAAATTCTGGAAATTTAGTTGTTTTTATGCATGTTTAAGTGTAGTAGTTTCTAATGAAAGTCCTAAGGGAATAAGGGTGTGGAAAGGTGTTAAAAGGCTTCACATTTTACCCTCGTTATAGTTAGATTGTGGACTGTTTTTATGGGCTGAATTATGGACTGTTTTATATAAGTTAAGGGGCCGAATTTTGCACGTAAGGTAGGTGTGTGATCCCCTTTGGTTGCTGATTTGATTGTGCCTTAAATGTGGCTTGTTGGTTGATGAATACGGGCCTTGGAAAAGGTGGAAAAGTATGTAGAAACAAAGGAAGTGCTGCCCAATTTTCCGTAGAATTAGAGGGCCATTATTTGGTATAAGTCCTACACTTGATAGCTTGTAGTTGATATAAGTGCTATTGTCATTTTAGGTTGAAGTACTACATGTAGCACATTCTACTTGGCTTGTAGAATAGCCAATAAGGTTGAAGTACATTGGAGCGTATTGCTACTTGTCGTTTGGGTTAGTCGCCAACGAGGTATGTGAACTTCTTCCTTCTATCGATACGACTATCCTCAAGTGTACTTGCCTTGTTTTGGAGTATGTGACTTGTTTTCAAGTACTTACATTGTCATTAGGAAACATTCATGTTATTGATTTCATGCAAAACATATCTAAAATATTCTTAAGTTCTTACCAAAGTTTTATGGGAATGTTGGTAAGAGTCGTTAGAAGTATCGAGTCGAGTCGACCTTGCTAATTTACTACACTAATGAGAATAGGTGTCGAACAAGCCACAACAAATAAGTAATAAAATGTATCGACAATCAATTATATTGAAATTAGTAGAATTCTCTATCTGCATAGAAACTAAGATAAGACAAAATTGTATTACATTTTCTAGATCATGGCTGCTTTAACAAGATCGTTATAAACGAGTATAACCTATTCACAGCTCATAAAAGTATTAATTTTGAAAGTACACGAGACTTGGATTTCGAAAGTATAAATGACTTGAGTTTTGAAAAAGGTGTAGTAACTCGATTTGAAAAGTATGTGTTACTTGATTCAAAGAGAATAAGTAACTTGATTTAAAAAGTATATTGTCACGACCCGGCCTCGGGCCCGCGACTGGTGCCTTACCCCGGGCACCCTAGTGATAATACATCAGAGAAAAACCAGCGAAAATAAAAACTCAAAGACATGAAACAATGAGATATAAGAAAACAGGCTAACCAAAACTGTCACCTTTCTGTATATAAACATAAAACCCGAACAGTTATATCCTTTTACAAACCTTGCCCACAACAGTACTACAGACCTCTAAGAATGTAACCACAACTATGACGGGACAGGGCCCCGCCATACCCCTGAATGTACAAGTACCTACAATGACAGGGGACTATACCAAAGATAAGCCTCCGGAGAAACGGAGCTTCCCAAAACGCTGAACTGTGATCCTATGAGCGAGGATCAACAACCGGTGTACCTCTACCGCGCAGATTAACGCAGCCCCGGGCGAGGTCAAGATAATAGGTACCACGATGTGAAACTAAAAATATCAGAAATGAAATCATAATAGTCTATATAAAGCAGGAGACATGTATGATAACCAAACTACAGTACAACATATAAGTAGTCATGTCAAGTCAGGGACTCACGCCCTCAAAGTCATCACTCATGCCCGTGGAATTCCTTCCTCACTGCCGGCAGTCCATGACATAAATCATACTCATGTGATGCGCCCGTGGCATCCTACCACACTGTCGACGTATACATATACAATACATGTATATACCTCTTGCCCGTGGAATCCTCCGTCACTGCCGGCAGCCGTAGGTGTAACATATAACCATGTGACCCGCTAGTGGCATCCTACCTCACCGCTACAGACACATATACAATATATATATATATATATATATAATACGCTACGCATGCCCCTAATCCTCATCTGTATCATGGCTATAATGTGCCTTCTGCATCCTCATCGCAGCGCAGTCTTCATGGGAGCTAGCCCACGGAATAATGATCGATATACCATGCCCCTAATCCTCATCTGCAGCATGTGTCTTCACGATGAGCTAGCCCATGGAATAATAGTAATGGTCACATGCCCCTAATCCTCATCGGTGTAGACATGCCCATGTGACAATAATAATATACCGAGTTTAACCCGCCGCACGGCCGCACGCCTAATCCCTCATCTGTAGACATGTCCACGTGATAATAACAATGGAAGCATACCCTTGAATCCTCCTTCACCGCAGACATCCAATGAAACGACGCATCTAACCCGCATCCCGTCGCATGCCCCGCATCCTCATCGGTATAAGCATGGCCAAGATCAAACAAAATGGAAGCATACCCGGAATCCTCCACACCGCAGACGCCCAACAAATTCACAACAAGTCACCGCCCTCCAACCGAGACGCGTAACATAGTAATACCACCAAGGCTATCACAACTAGCATATGCAAATTTAACATACTCTTAGACTTCCATTTTATGACAACAAATCCGGTTTTAACCCCAAAGTACTACATACATTAATCCTTTCAAAAGATCTCTTTACGTAAAAACAACTCGATACTATTATCCGTAGTACCAAACACGCTCATGTTTAAATCAAGTACTTTACACTTTTTAAACCAAGTGGCTTACACTTTTAAAACAACGCCAAGTATACTTTTAAAACCCAAGTAACTAACTCTTTTAAGATCAAGGTACTCCTACCTTTTAAAACCAAGCCACTTATATTTTTCTCATCAAGAAAAGTTCGATATTTGAAAATAAGTTACTTATACTTTTAAACTCAAGTTACTTCTCTTTTCCCAAAATCAAGTTACCATTTTAAATCCAATAATAAAACCATTCTTTTGTTTTCATAAAGTCGTTATAACTAACTTCTCATAAAGCTATAATAACACTTTATGTTTTAAACAAATTTAAGACAAGACCATGCCTTTATTTTATACCAAAAACTCTTCAAATTCTCAAGTCTCTTTTCTTTTAGAAATCAAGTTCCTTACTTTGGAATTTAAGAAAATCAAAACTTGTTTATAATGATCTTATTAAAGCAGTCATGATCTAGGAAATGTAATACAATTTTGTCTTATCTTAGCTTCTATGCAGATGGAGGTTTCTACTTGTTTTAATATAATTAATTGTCGTTACTTTTTCCTTTATTAACGCTGCAATGGCTTGTTCGATACTTATTCTCATTTCCGAAATCAAGTAAAACTTTATTCTTTTAAAGACCAAGTACTCATTACTCACGAATGAGGTTTCACCACTTTTTAACACAATTAAAGTTCTTCACATTTCATATCAAGTCAAATATAAGTCAAGTCTCTTATCTTTTAAAAACTCAACAAACCATTCTTTTACCTACAAAAAGTTGTTATAACTAACTTCCCATAAAGCTATTATAACACTTTATGTTTTAAACCAACCAAAATTCGTTTAGCACACGTACGCTCACCGCACTACATAGTCCACAACATCATGCTAGAAAAGATAGGAAGAGGTTCACATACCTCGCGACAATTATCGACAATTAGCAAAATGCTCCAAGTACTATAACCTTGCTAGCCTTTTCCACCCTTCAAGTAGAATACGCTACTCGTAGTACTTCAACCTATAAAGGCCACAAAATGTCTATTAATTTCTAGATCCCTTCGTAGAACATTTCTAAGTACAAGGTTCCTTATTCTACGGAAAATTCGGCAGCACCTCCCCCCCCCCGTAACCACATAAATCTCCTCCTCTATCAAGGCCCGCTACCAAGCCAACAACTCCAAGGGGGTTACACGTCTAACCGGACGTGTACAACACTGCCCCACAACAATACTACAGTGCCCATCAGAATTCACCCAATGTAAATACAGTTCAATTCTTTATAATCATCCTTCCAATAAATCTTATACTCAATTCTAAACTACTACAATATGTAATATCCAATTACAATAGGGGGACAAATATCATTACCTCGATAAGCCCAAAATTATCCAAGATTAATAAGTCGATCCTGAGCAACGCTTAGCTCCAATTCCTTACGCTCCAACCCGCTCCAAGCAACCCTTAGAAGTTTCTAAACAACTTCTCTTAACACTTCAACCAACTATGAAGATTTTCCTGTGGTTTCATTTCATGACTATCGAATAAAGTAAGATTCTGACTCTTATGTCGATAACTTTGGAATACTACAAGGGATTTAGGCTAAGGTATTTGGGACTATAACAACACTTGAAGAATTTTCTACACAAAAGTGGGTGTTTGGACGAGAATTACCTGGGAGGAGGGAGAATTTTTGCCTTGGAAATTATTTCAAGTAAGGGATGAATAAAGTCTCGCACTTACGGGTATTTATAGAGAAATCAATGGCTAGGATTAAAGCAAGTGTATGGTGAAGATCGGGTCCAAGTGTGAGTGGAGTCTTCCAACCAAATGTCCACCACAACTTTGAGACATGTGTCCACCACAAAACGGGACAAGTGGCTTCACATCGCCCACCAAAACGCCCAACACTTGTCCACCATCCATTCGCCAACTAACATACACACGGGGTGACACGGTCGCCTCTACTCGCCCAAAATATTTCATCTTTCAAAATATCCGTAATGCCAAAAATCTCAAAATAAAGTAGACCCCACAAACCGTAAATTCCTCCCGTGGGCCCCACGTGACCAATTCCGGAAATAAAATTCCATAATTCTCAAATATTCCAAAAAGTCCGAATACCAAATCTGGGAATCCAATTCCCTTTAACGAACCTTTTTCCTTCACAAAATCCGGAAACTTTTCCGTCGAAAAAATCACATCTTTCTTCCTTTTAATTTAAATGTCGAATTCTCGTACGTACGTCCCCACATACATACCCTGGAACTACGGGGTGTAACATTCTTCCCCCCTTAGAAACATTCGTCCCGAATGTTCCTTCTAAGTCTCAAAACATACATGCGCTGGTATAGTCTTCACTACTAAACTTACAAAACCACTTATGCCACACCTGGCCATAATATAACACATGCGCAAAACTCCAATCTAAGCCAACGAGGAATCACCTCTAACATCACAAAAGCTTCCACCCATGGTCTAAAGGATACTCCTTTCGCATATTCACTTCACAACAAAATGATCTCTTTTATTCTGTTAACCCACGTTCACTTCTTTCCTTACTCGTCGTACCCTTCTCGTACACCTGAACTCTCTCTAGTACACGTACCATACTCCAGTCATCGCCGCTTCAAAACTCGAGTCACTACCTCCAAACTTGGTCATTTTACTAGCCTCAAATTCCTTTAAGGCCATTCCCGCCTTCACGATCCGACTCGTCGAACGCATCCACGAACTCGCATAACGGTTACCTACACTGGGCCTTGCACCGTGATCCTACCACCGCGACCACCTCGAACTGACCCCACCTCATTCTCGGCTGCGGGTTGACCCGCGATCCGCCTCAACCCGACTCCGCTATCGCGCTAAACTCTCTCGCTCCCGATCCGAACAATCTTACTAATTCACGCCATGAAAGCTACCACTTCCATCTCACACTACCCATGGAATTATCACACAAATACTCCACGATACTATGCACTCCGACAAAGATTAACCGTAAAGTCTTTTACTCAAGACGACCTTACATCTAAGGTCTCAATCGTTATAAATTCTAAGGTTCACAATTTTCTCATCCCTGCATTTACTCTTTTCACTAACCAGGCTTCTAAATCACATTTTACCACAATCCAACCAAACATAATACTAAACACATCATCATAACATCAATACATAGTAGTCTCTAGAGGGTTAAGGATATACCTGAAAATCAAATAGGCGGTTCAAAGGACCGCTAAAACTGGGAACTTCCACCGCGACTTATCGTGGCTCACGCGGTATGAACATCCCGCCTAGCTATGGAAGGTGAAGAACCCGCAATCGATCCCGTAGTCTGCTATCCCACCGCCACCTCGTCGATAGCCCGCCAAATGGCCCGCTGCCGCAAGCATAACAAGTCGCCGAAATAGTACGACACTCCCAAGACGGGTCTACCACATCGACCACACCGAGGCAGGGTGGCTCCATCCGCTAACACCCTCCTCCTCCGAAACTCAAGCCCTCGAGCCCTCGACCGCTCCTCGAACATCCCGAACGCCCCAAGATCGCGGAGGACCACTGCATCGCGGAGGCGCATAATCGCTCGCCGAGGCGGTCCGCCGAAAGTTACCAAAGGTCCTCGCCCCCGCCCTTTTACGCCGATCCTCGTCTCCTACGCCGGTCTCTACGTTCTCAATCCCTCGTGCATAAGCTCAGATACGGCAATGTCCATGCCCTACCAAGAGCTACTCCTGCATACAATTCTCGCTAGATAATCGCTAAGTCCTCGTGACATATCGGTGCACTCTATCCTCCATGTCCGCCACTAAAGCGGGACATAACGAGCCAACGAGTCAAACTCTATATCAGATTTCAACCGCCCGCCTGCTCGCCTCAACATCATAAATCTATCCGCCCGAGCTTCCTCATCCGCGAGGCAAGAAGTGTAAGAAATGCCTCGAGAACTCGTCCCAACCAGCCTAGAGGCGCATGCTCCCCGGATAGTTCCCATGAATCAAACCCGACGGCAGATCACGCACCGATGTGAACCTAATACCACCGACTGCCTCGAGGCCCCGATCACTTTCATGATCCGCCGCACTGCCGAATAAACTCCCGAGGATCTTTCTCGCCTCGATCCATAGAACAAGGGTGGATCGCAACTCAAGTCTCAAGTCTCAAACTATCGGATCTAGGGTGAACTATCGTACTACCGAACCTCCGACTCACGCTCGCCCTCATTCCTAGCCACAAGCCTAGCTAGTAATCGGGTCATCTCCTTGTAACTCATATCCTCGGCCTCGGTCGAATCGAGACTCATGTATCGTAGCCTCGTGAGCTACCGCCGCCGCTCTAAACTCCCCGGGCTAGCGGCCGCAGTAACTCCCCATCTAAAGTACCACCTAGGTATAGATCGCATGTACACTCGTAACCCTTTCTACTGCAGCCTCCTCATCGCTTGCCCTTCGGGCTCGTTGCCTTGCAGGCATAATCGTACAAAAGAATACGCTGAGGAGTCCAACTTACAACACCTCTAAGGCACGATCTCAGAGGGAAGAATGGAAACCAATCCTAAATATCCTATAGCCTCGACATAAAGCAGTGCACAACACGCCGATAATCAAGACTCTACTAGATACGTTCAGACACTTTCCGAGGATTAATCGCTCGATACCACTTTTGTCACGATCCGACTGGCCCGCGATCGTGCCTTACCCCGCACCCTAGTGATAATACATCGAGAAAACCAATGAAATAAAAACTCAAAGACATGAAACAATGAAATATAAGAAAACAAAGCAACCAAAACGGTCACCTTTCTGAATATAAACATAAAACCCGAACAGTTATAACCTTTTACAAACCTTGCCCACAATAGTACTACAGAACTCTAAGAATGTAACCACAACTATGACGGACAGGCTCGCCATACCCTGAATGTACAAGACCTACAGTGACAGGGGACTATACCAAAAGATAAGCCTCCGGAGAAACAGAGCTTCCCAATACGCTGAACTGTGATCCTATGAGCGAGGATCAACAACTGGTGTACCTCTACCTGCGGCATGAACGCAGCCCCCCGAAGGAGGTCAGTACAACAGGTACCAAGTATGTGAAACTAAAAATACTGTAAATGAAATCATAATAGTCTATATAAAGCAGGAGACATGTATGATAACAAAACTACAGTACAAAATATAAGTAGTCATGTCAAGTCAGGGACTCACGCCCTCAAAGTCATCACTCATGCTCGTGGAATTCCTTCCTCACCGCTTACATCCATGACATAAATCATACTCATGTGATGCGCCTGGCATCCTACCACACCGCTTGCATACATATACAATACATATATATACCTCCCGCCTGGAATCCTCCACATCGCACTGTAGGTGTAACATATAACCATGTGACCTACCGCATCCTACTCACCACAGACACATATACAATATATATATATATATATATATATATATATAATACGCGTCGCATGCTCCTAATCCTCTCGTTATACCCCGTATTTCCAGAGTATGTATGTGAGGACGCACGCATTTATCAGGTAAACCCTAATTAGGTTAAGGATGAAATTGTGAACTTTCGACTAAAAGATTCCAACTCATAAGGAAATTTTACGCTTTAATATTTTAACCGACACGGATTTTTCCGAGAGGCGAAATATTTTGGACTGGTGAGGGCGACATGTGTCACCCTTATGTGGCATTGGTTGGACGAAAATGGTGGGCTAGTGGACAAGTCAAATAGTCAAGTCCCGCAAGATATTTTTCGATAGTGGGGTAGGTAGTGGACGGTTTGGGAGGGGCGTGGACGGCCACATGGCTCATTGTTGTGGTGGACATATGTTCCAATGTCAGTGGACATATGTCCCAATTTTGTGGTGGACACTTGGTGGAAGACTCCACTCACACAAGCTACTTAATCTACACCTCCATTTGTTTTAATTGGTCATCAAGGTTCTATAAATACCCCCCTCAAGTGCAAGACTTCTTCATCCACAAAAACAATTTCCAAGTCTCCAAAAACTCCCTCTCCCTTGTTGTAGTTCTAGTCCCAACTCCCTCCCCCCTTTTCCCTAGCTCCCGTCGAAATACCCCTCCCCTCTTCCTTGTTGTTCTCGTCGAAATACCCCCCTTAGTAGAAAAGTTGTCTTCTAGTATTGTTACTATGCCAAAATACCTTAGCCTAAATCCCTTGTAATTTTCCTAAGTTACCTCTACACTAAGAGCCCGGAAATACTACTTTATTTCCTTTAGTCACAAAAAGAAACCCTAGGAAAATCTTCATAGTTGGTTGAAGTATTAAGTAGAAGTGTGTAGAAACTTCTAAGGGTTTCTCGAGCGGATTGAGCGCATGCAATAGAGCTAAACGTTGCTCAGATCGACTTATAATCTTGGATAATTTTGGGCTTATCGAGGTAATGATCTTTATCCCCTATTGTAATTGGATATTACATGTCAGAGTAATGTATAGTTGAGTATACTATATGTAGAATGAATATTGTTAAGATTGAATCAGATTTACATCGATCAGATTTACTGACTTGTAGTATTATCGCTGGCAAGGTCGCACACGTCCGTTAGACGGTAACCCTCGAGTTGTTGGCTTGGTAGCGCCTTGAAAGAGAGGAGACTTATGGTCATGCGTGGAGGTGCTGGAATTTTTCGTAGAATATGGAACCTTGTATTTAGAAATGTTCTACGGCGGATCTAGAAGTCGATAGACGCTTGTGGCCTTTATAGTCAAGATTACGAGTAGCGTATTCTACTGGAGGGTGGATAAGGCCAGCAGGTTACAAAGACTGGAGCGCTTTACTAATTGTCGATAATCGTCGCAAGGTATATGAACCTCTTCCTATCTTTTCTAGCATGATTGTTGGGAACTATGTAGTACGGTAGACGTACGTGTGCTAAACGAGTCTTGGTTGGTTTAAAACATAAAGTGTTATAATAGCTTTATGGGAAGTTAGTTATAACGGCTTTATGTAGGTAAAAGAATGGTTTATTGATTTTAGAAGTTAAGAGACTTGATCTTGAAAGATAAGAGACTTAACTTAATTGGCTTGATATGAATTTTGTTAAAAAGTTGGGAAACCTCATTCGTAAGTAATGAGTACTTGG
Organism: Przewalskia tangutica; assembly: GCA_029844215.1. Classification (NCBI taxonomy): domain Eukaryota; kingdom Viridiplantae; phylum Streptophyta; class Magnoliopsida; order Solanales; family Solanaceae; genus Przewalskia; species Przewalskia tangutica. The sequence goes on from CM056737.1 coordinate 54,641,087, forward strand.
TTTTTAAAGGATAATGTTTTACTGATTTCGGAAATGAGAATAAGTATCAAACAAACCACTGTAGCGTTAATAAAGGAAAATGTATTGACAAATAAGTAATTATATTAAAACCAAGAGAAACCTCCATCTCAGATGAAGCTAAGATAAGACAAAATTGTATTACATTTCCTAGATCATGGTTGCTTTAATAAGATTGTTATAAACAAGAATAACATACTCACACATAAGGCATATGTTACTCAAATTATTTTAAAAGAGATTACGTTATTAAGTGGTTAAGACTATGAACTATGAAATCTTTCGAAAATAAGAGACTTGAGTATTTGAAATTACGCAACCCGAACTTTTGGAAAAGAATGTTGTTACTTGATTTTAAAAGTGAAAGTGTTTTGGTTTAAAAGGAGGGCATGATATTTCCTTAGTTTGATTTAAAATGAAGACGTGGTATTATCTTAACTGCCTTAAAAGAGGGTTTAAATGTTACGGTTTATTCTACCTCGAGTCCATGAGATGGACCGAGATACGTATTCCACCCGATTCGACACCGAGTCCATAAGACGGACCAGAATGTATTCCACACGATCCGACACCGAGTCCATGAGATGGACCGAATGTATTCCACATGATCCGACACCGAGTCCACGAGAGGATCGGAATGTATTCCACACGATCCGACATCGATTCCATGAGACGGGCCGAATGTGACCATACGATCCGACACCGAGTCCATGAGACGGACCGAATGTGACTACGCGATTCCACCTCGAGTCCTGGGATGGGCCGAGACATGTTATACGATCACACGATTTATACTCTAGATCACGGCAGCTGGCGGCGAGTTCCACGTGCATGAGGATGACTTTGAGGCGCGAGTCCCGACCGATACGATCGCTTATGTAGTGAATCAGAGTTTAGTTATCATACATGTCTTCGCTTTATATAGACTATCATGATTTCATTTACGTGATTTTCGCCACATACTTGGTACCGCCAGATCGACTTCGGGCCGCTCACGCCGCAGTAGGTACATCGGCTTGTTGATCCTCGCCATGTGATCACAAGCCAACAGATTGGGAAGCTCCGCTTCTCCGAGGCTTATCTTTGGTATGTTTCCGAGTTTGTAGGTTCTTGTACATTCGTGGTATGGCGGGCCCGCCCCGCCATAGTTTTTATTATATTCTGAGGTCCAGAGTATCGCTGCAAGGTGGATGTAAAGGATGTAACTGCTCAAATTTCTCAGATATACGCAATAAGGTAACCGCTGGGTTATCCTGCTTTTCTTATTTCATATCCGTAAGTTTTTATTTCCGCTGATTTTCTCTCGATGTTGTATCACCAGGTGCCCGGTAAGGCACTACCGCGCCCGAGGTCGGGTCGTGACAAAAGTGGTATCGTGAGCGCTTAATCCGTAAAGTGCTCTGCACCGTATCTAGTAGTTCTGATTATCGCGTGTTGTGCACCACACCAATAATCGTGAGGCTATAGGATATTTAGGATTGGTTTTCATTCTTCTCATTCCGAGATCGTGCCTGTAGTCGTGTTATAATTTGGAGCCCTCTCGACGATTTCATTTTTACCGCTTATGCCTCCGCAAGGCAACCCGCCTGAGGGGAAGGCACCGGGCGAGTCGCTAGTAGGACACGTAAGAGTACGAGGCGCAGACGGCCATTACTCGAGATAGTGCTTCAGACGGCGAGTTTTGCGACGCCAAATTTCAAAGCAGAGTTTAGAGCCACAGGAGAGGCTACCGAGACCACAAGACTGAGCCTCAGCCCCACGCCGAGAGCAGGATATGGGTTACAAGGAGACGGCCCGCCATTAGCCAGATCGCGCTGCATACGCAGGATAGGCCGGATGCAGCAGCCCAAGAGACCTACGGTTCACCCGAGATCGTGCGCTGAGACTACGGATTTTCTCGAGTCAGAGCCCGCCAGAGTTTTATAGGTCGGCTCGAGGATGATCCGCAGGAGTTCATCCGGCAGCTACGGATCGCGAGAGAGTGATCAAGGCTTCGAGACCGAGCCGGCGGTCTTAGGTTCGCATCGGCCGCGTGATACGCAGCCGATCGTTTGATTCGCGAGCTGCCCCGGAGAGTATGCACTTCCACCGTATGGACGAAGTTCTCGTGGGCATTTGTTACACATTTCTTGCCTCCACGTATGAGAGGCTCGCCGGCAGATTTTTGACGCATGCGCGCATCGCGCATTCGGGAGTACAATGTGGAGTTTGACTCATTAGCTCAGACGCCCCCGCTTTAGTGGCGCATATGGAGGATGTGAGTGCACCTCATGTCACAGGCTCGACGATTATTTGGCGTAGAGTTGCTCGGCGTGGCTCTTCACCGCATGGACATTGCCCGCATACGTGCCTATGCACTGTGCGAGGAACGGAGAGGTCGACGGAATGACCGAGATCGCAGGCAGGCCGAACAGCAGGTCCTTTGGCGACTTTCGGCCGACGCCTCAGCAGTTAGTTAGCGTGCCTCCGCCAAGACAGAGTGGTCCTCCACGCCTTCGTGACGCTCGAGGTATTCGAGATGGTCGAGTTCGGCTTTGGTTCACAGATATACGGGTTCTAGCCGCAGGATTCATGCCCTCTCGCCAGGCACGATGTGGCGCGCCATCCCGGGAATGTCGTTTTATCGGGTGCTTGTTTCACTCGCGTCGCCGTACATGTGACGAGACCGTCTAGCAGAGGGGTACAGTGCAGAATGACACACCACCGAAGTCGCGTGTGTTCATCACCTTCTATAGCTATGCGGCAGGCAAGATTATGATTAGAGCGACAATGGGAAAGAGTAAGCGAGGTACAGTATATCCTTAACCTCTGTAGACTAGTATGCATGATATGTTGATCTTATGTTTAAATGTTATGATTGGATAGCATTGTATAATTTTTGATATAGATAAGTATGGGGACACTGGCGTGCGAACCTTAGAACATTATACGCTGAGACATTAGATGTAAGCGTTGTTCGAGTAAAAGATTTTACTGCTAGTTTTTGTCGAAATATTTGGTATGCGTGAAATGCATCGTGATAATTCCTTGGGTCAGGTAAGATAAAGGTGGTAACTTTCGTGACTTGAATAGGTAAGATTGTTCCGATCGGGGAACAAGAGTTTGGCGCGATTGGGACTGTTATGACCATTCGCGGTCAACCCGCATCCCGAAAGGAGAGGTGGTCATTGAGGTGGTCCTCCAGCGGTGGGGTCACGAGGGTGCTAGCCCAGCTTAGGTAGCCATCGACGAGTTCGCGGACGTGTTCGACTAGAATCGACGTGAAGACCGGAATGGCCTCAAGGAATTTGAGGCTTGTAAGATGACCAAGTCGAGGTAGTGACTCACGTGTTTTGGAATTTGAAGTGGTACGGTGCTAGAAAGATTTCGTGTTCAAGAAGTGTACGACGAGTAAGCGAAGTAAACATGGCCGAGACGGAAGTGATCATTTTTTGCGGTGGGCGCGAAGGAGTATCCTTCGACCAGAGTGAGAGTTGGTGTTGTTTTACATCTTCGAGGCGATTCTCGCTGGCTTGGACTTCGGTTTCGCGTATGTTATATTATGGCAATATGTGGAATAGTTGGTTTCGTAAGTATAGTAGTGAAAACTATACCGCGCACGACGCTGAGACTTAGAAGGAACATTCGGACGAATGTTTCTAAGGAGAAGAATGTTATACCCGCATTTTCGAGTATGTATGAGGACGCACGCATTTATCAGGTAAACCCTAATTAGGTTAAGGACGAAATTGTGAACTTTCGACTTAAAAGATTCCAACTCAGAAGGAAATTTTACGCTTTTAATATTTTAACCGACACGGATTTTTCCGAGCCGAAATATTTGGACCAATAGACCTCATGTTGCATTGGTTTAAATGGCGGGCTATCGACAAGTCAAATAGTCAAGTCTTGCAAGATATTTTTCAGATAATGGGGTAGGTAGTGGACGGTTTGGAGGGCGTTGGACGGCCACATGGCTCATTGTTGCGCGACATATGTTCCAATGTTGTGCGACATATGTCCCAATTTTGTGGTGGACACTTGGTGGAAGACTCCACTCACACAAGCTACTTAATCTACACCCTCCATTTGTTTTAATTCGCCATCAAGGTTCTATAAATACCCTCAAGTGCAAGACTTCTTCATCCACAAAAACAATTTCCAAGTCTCCAAAACTCCCTCTCCTCATTGTAGTTCTCGCCCCAACTCCCTCCCCTTTTCCCTATCTCCGCCGAAATACCCTCCCCTCTTCCTTGTTGTTCTCGCTAAATACCCCCTTGGTAGAAAAGTTGTCTTCTAGTATTGTTACTATGCCAAAATACCTTAGCCTAAATCCCTTGTAATTTTCCTAAGTTACCTCTACACTAAGATCCCGGAAATACTACTTTATTTCCTTTAGTCACAAAAAGAAACCCTAGGAAAATCTTCATAGTTGGTCAAGTATTAAGTAGAAGTGCAGAAACTTCTAAGGGTTTCTCGAGCGATCGAGCGCATAAAATAGAGCTAAACGCTGCTCGTGATCGACTTATAAACTTGGATAATTTTGGGATTATCGAGGTAATGATCTTTATCCCCCTATTGTAATTGGATATTACATGTCAGAGTAATGTATAGTCGAGTATACTATATGTAGAATGAATATTGTTAAGATTGAATCAGATTTACATCGATCGTATTTACAGAGACTTGTAGTATTATCGCTGGCAAGGTCGCACACGCCCTTAGACGGTAACCCTCGAGTTGTTGGCTCGTAGCGGCCTCATGCATAGGAGACTTATGTGGTCATGCGGGGAGGTCACGAATTTTCCGTAGAATATGGAACCTTGTATTTAGAAATGTTCTACGGCGGATCTAGTTGATAGACGCTTTGGTCGTTATAGTCAAGATCACGAGTAGTGTATTCTACTGGAGGGTGGATAAAGCTAGCGGTTACGATCTGGAGCGCTTTGCTAATTGTCGATAATCGCCGCAAGGTATGTGAACCTCTTCCTATCTTTTCTAGCATGATTGTTGGGAACTATGTAGTACGGCAGACGCAGCTAAACGAGTCTTGGTTATTTAAAACATAAAGTGTTATAATAGCTTTATGGGAAGTTAGTTATAACGGCTTTACGTAGGTAAAAGAATGGTTTATTGATTTTAGAAGTTAAGAGACTTGATCTTGAAAGATAAGAGACTTAACTTAATTGGCTTGATATGAATTTTGTTAAAAGTCGGGAAACCTCATTCGTAAGTAATGAGTACTTGGTTTTAAAGGATAATGTTTCTTGATTTCTAAATGAGAATAAGTATCAAACAAACCCCGCAAATAAGCAATAAAGGAAAATGTATTGACAAATAAGTAATTATATTAAAACCAGTAGAAACCTCCATCTGCATAGAAGCTAAGATAAGACAAAATTGTATTACATTTCCTAGATCATGGTTGCTTTAATAAGATTGTTATAAACAAGAATAACCTACTCACACATAAGGCATATGTTACTCAAATTGTTTTAAAAGAGATTACGTTATTAAGTGGTTAAGACTATGAACTATGAAATCTTTCGAAAATAAGAGACTTGAGTATTTGAAATTATGCAACCTGAACTTTTGGAAAAGAATGTTGTTACTTGATTTTAAAAAGGGAAAGTGTTTTGGTTTAAAAAGGAGGGCATGATATTTCCTTAGTTTGATTTAAATGAAGACATGGTATTATCTTAATCTGTCTTAAAAGTGGGTTTAAATGTTATGGCCGATTCTACCTCGAGTCCATGAGATGGACCGAGACATGTATTCCACCCGATTCGACACCGAGTCCATAAGATGGACCGGGAATGTATTCCACACGATCCGACACCGAGTCCATGAGATGGACCGGGAATGTATTCCACACGATCCGACACCGAGTCCATGAGATGGAGCAGGAATGTATTCCACACGATCCGACACCGAGTCCATGAGATGGGCCGGGAATGTATTCCACACGATCCGACACCGAGTCCATGACGGGCCGAATGTGACCATACGATCCGCCCCCGAGTCCATGAGATGGATCGGTAATGTGACCATGCGATTCCACCTCGAGTCCCATGGGATTGGCCGAGACATGTTATATGTATCACACGATTTATACCTAGATCGCCAGAGCGGCGAAGGAGTTCCACGTACGGATGACTTTGAGGCGTAAGTCCCCGACTGACACGATCGCTTTATGTAGTGAATCAGAGTTTAGTTATCATACATGTCTTCTGCTTTATATAGACTATCATGATTTCATTTACGATTTTCGCCACATACTTGGTACCAGATCGACCTCCTTCGGGGCCGCGTTCATGCCGCAGTAGAGGTACATCGCTGTTGATACTCGCCATAGGATCACGCCAACAGATTGGAAGCTCCGCTTCTCCGAGGCTTATCTTTTGCATGTTTCCGAGTTTGTGTTCTTGTACATTCGTGGTACGGGCCCCGTCCCGCCATAGTTGTTGTTATATTCTTAGAGGTCCAGTAATCACAAGGTGGATGTAAAAGATGTAACTGCTCAAATTTCTCAGATATATGCAATAAGGTAACCGTTTTGGGTTATCCTGTTTTCTTATTTCATATCCGTAAGTTTTTATTTCCGCTGATTTTCTCTGATGTTGTATCACTAGGGTGTCCGGGGTAAGGCACCAGTCGCGGGCCCGAGGTCTGGTCGTGACACCCTCATCGGTGTAGCATGGCCATAACGCTCTCTGATCCTCATCACAGTGCAGTCTTCACGGGAGCTAGCCCATGGAATAATGATCGATATACCATGCCCCTAATCCTCATCTGTAGACAGTGTCTTCACGAGCTAGCCCATGGAATAATAGTAATGGTCACATGCCCCTAATCCTCATCGGTGTAGACATGCCCATGTGACAATAATAATATACCGAGTAACCCGCCGCACGGCCGCACGCCTAATCCTCATCGGTAGACACGCCCACGTGATAATAACAATGGAAGCATACCCGCGGAATCCTCCGCCATCACGCCAGACATCCAATGAAACGACGCATCTAACCCGCATCCTGGTCGCATGCCCCAGCATCCCTCATCGTATAACCATGGTCAAGATCAAACAAAATGGAAGATACCGTGGAATCCTCCACACCGCCAGACGCCCAACAAATTCACAACAAGTCACCGCCCTCCAACCGAGAGACGCCAGAACATAGTAATACCACCAAGGCTATCACAACTAGCATATGCAAATTTAACATACTCTTAGACTTCCATTTTATGACAACAAATCCGGTTTTAACCCCAAAGTACTACATACATTAATCCTTTCAAAAGATCTCTTTACGTAAAAACAACTCGATACTATTATCCGTAGTACCAAACACGCTCATGTTTAAATCAAGTACTTTACACTTTTTAAACCAAGTGGTTTACACTTTTAAAACAACGCCAAGTATACTTTTAAAACCCAAGTAACTAACTCTTTAAGATCAAGGTACTTACCTTTTAAAACCAAGCCACTTATATTTTTCTCATCAAGAAAAGTTCGATATTTGAAAATAAGTTACTTATACTTTTAAACTCAAGTTACTCTTTTCCCAAAATCAAGTTACCATTTTAAATCCAATAATAAAACCATTCTTTTGTTTTCATAAAGTCGTTATAACTAACTTCCCATAAAGCTATTATAACACTTTATGTTTTAAACAAATTTAAGACAAGACCATGCCTTTATTTTATACCAAAAACTCTTCAAATTCTCAAGTCTCTTTTCTTTTAGAAATCAAGTTCCTTACTTTGGAATTTAAGAAAATCAAAACTTGTTTATAATGATCTTATTAAAGCAGCCATGATCTAGGAAATGTAATACAATTTTGTCTTATCTTAGCTTCTATGCAGATGGAGGTTTCTACTTGTTTTAATATAATTAATTGTCGTTACTTTTTCCTTTATTAACGCTGCAATGGCTTGTTCGATACTTATTCTCATTTCCGAAATCAAGTAAAACTTTATTCTTTTAAATACCAAGTACTCATTACTCACGAATGAGGTTTCACCACTTTTTAACACAATTAAAGTTCTTCACATTTCATATCAAGTCAAATATAAGTCAAGTCTCTTATCTTTTAAAAACTCAACAAACCATTCTTTTACCTACATAAAGTCGTTATAACTAACTTCCCATAAAGCTATTATAACACTTATGTTTTAAACCAACCAAAATTCGTTTAGCACACGTATGTCTACCGTACTACATAGTCCACAACATCATGCTAGAAAAGATAGGAAGGGGTTCACATACCTCGCGACGATTATCGACAATTAGCAAAATGCTCCAAGTACTATAACCTTGCTAGCCTTTTCCCCCCTTCAAGTAGAATACGCTACTCGTAGTACTTCAACCTATAAAGGCCACAAAACGTCTATTAATTTCTAGATCCCTTCGTAGAACATTTCTAAGTACAAGGTGTTGACACCCAATTTTGACCCTCCCGTCCAGTCATTAACTATAGAATTACACTAATTTTCAACAATAATTCTAATAATTTTAAAATAATAAAATGCAGCAATAAAACATTAATACAGGCATAAATAAATAAATAATTTAATAATGACACCGCGTCTTAAGCACTTAGAGTCTCGCGCCCGCATTTATTAATTGTAAGCTCTGTCGTAATTCTTAAATAATTAATTAATAAATACTTTAGCAATGACGTCGTATTAAATAGCACATCCGCATTTATTATTATAATAATTTAAATTCAAACTTAGGCTAATAAAACACCTAAATAATTTAATCACAATTTGAATAATTTAATTTATCACTAATTAACTAATTAAACACCTAAAAATTAAATACCTAATCACTTAAAACTAATACCCTAATTCTACCCAAATTTACTACCGCCGCCCAATCACCCGCGACCGCACCACAGAGCTCTTTACTGTGCCCAGAGCCTTATAACCATCGCCCTTATACCTCATCACTCAGCAGCCCTAAAAACATTTCGATACACCTTCATCCCTGTTAAACGAAACCCTAAACCCGTCGCTTCCACGCCCGGATTTCACGAGAATCCGGCTTCCTTTACCCACGCCAAGTTAAGCCACTTCTTACCATAGATAAACCAAATCCCTACCCAAATCTCACTAATAAATCGTAAGAATCAATACAAAATCAAGAATAAATCGCACGATTCAAGCACCTAATCAAAGACGACTATCAATACACGTAATCGCCTGATTACCTACCAAACTTGGGGCCCATATTATTGGCTATAAATACAAATCGATACACATGCAATAGATAGGCTTGGACCGGGAAAACCACCCTCACTCTCCAATTGATTCAGAGCTCAGGGGACAATAGGCGTAGTCAAGCGAGCTCACGAGGTAGAGCAGATACGGATCACGAGCACAAGAGGCGTAAACATAGTCGAATACCCTTCCTTTCACCTTCGAGGTACCCATAGCGCCGATCGCCTGTAGCTCAAGAGGAAACAGCAAGAACTACCGATTCAAACCTTTTCTTCTTAGTCGCGAAATCACCTCAAATCAAGAAGATTCTCACAACAAGCTTTACATTTTACTCGCATCGCAAAACCAAAATCCGAAATGACCGACGACTTGATACGCGCCTCGCTGTCGTCCATAAGGTAAACTAAAATTCTTCTCGCCTTTTGTATTAATGTATGTTTGTGTAATCGAACGTGTCTTAGCTTAGATTATCGTATTCATCGATATGAGGTCGTTTGTGGAAATACCGATCGTTATCTAAATCATGGTTTCATGTTATATAAGTATCAATCATGCTTATTAGTATTAATAAACATATTTTCACTTATCCGATTCGATTGGAATTATTAATACCAACTCGCTATGTCTAAAACAAAGAAGTCGCACAATTGTTCAATATCATGTCATTTGTTGCACTATCTCGCAGTATGTAATGTGTAGTGTGGTAGTGTAGTATATGGATATCTCTATTTCCGCTAAGGTTCTCAATATTATCGCTTTCCTACCAAGATAATCGATGGCCAAACTTGTACCATGTAGAGCTCCTACGTAACCGGTCAATCCGCCAAATGATTTTAATATAGTAATGTTCATTGTAGAGGTCCAAAGCTCGCTAAAACCGCCTGTGTCCGCTTAGGAATATGATCACATACCCAACTTATATTCTGTCTGTGCGAAGGGCCATTACTGTTTGATTTTTTTTTCATCACTATGTTCAGTATGTTTGTCTGACTAGTCCTATGTGCTAATGTTACCTGCTGAATTAACTAAGTAATTACCCTTGCCTCTCTAAGGGCAAAAATGCTTCCATAAAAATTTTCCTAAAGTCATCATATGCTCTTGTTTTGCTAAATTACCTGGAATGGTATTTCCTGAACTAGTCTAAAATTAGTTTCTTTCTAACACTTGGTTGTCTGCCCAGGTCATGTGAAGATATCTCCATAGCAACTTTTATTTCCCATTCTAGTCTCAACATGTCTTGCAAATTAGATGTCATGAAGCACTGATTTAGTGGTCTATTTATGAGATTCAAACTTATATGTTAGCCTAAGTTATGTGTACATACATCATCCAGGAACTTCACATAATACTAAATGTAAACCCGTCAACCGCCTACATACGCCCAAAGGATCCAAATAACGCAGTAGTTGCTCAATTAATTTGATCTTGCTTATCCGCTTATTTGGTGTACTAGAAAGTATATTGATATATCGTTATGACTTGCATTGATCCTGCACACTTTTAAGGCTCCAAGATGAAAATCGCTTGATTGTGTTAGGGGCCCATCTCGCTTATTCAAAAGAAAAAGAAAAGAAAACTGAATGTTTCATATCCTTTCCGCCTTGCTTAATTTCTCGCCTAAACGATTATACCCTATGTCCACAATTCTTCATTCTGCCTTCTTGCCTCGCACTACCCACTCTACCGTTTTCTCATCGCTATCAGATGCTTATCATCACCGTATTCGTGGGTATACACTTTGACATAAATTTGTGTGTGCATTTCACCAAAATGCTTACTTATTAATTGATAAATTTGAGTATATACTAATCCTTATCTTTCTTTATCTTTTACATGGCACGACCGAGCAAAATAAAAGTCTCGCAAGTAGACTCATCTTGAGCTATTTCAAAGAAGGCCTCGCATGTGCATTCATCTCGTAGAAAATTCCAAATCCGCATTTAAAGTGGACATCACATTCTTCGAGTCATCCCCTTTCTATTTATATCCTCTTTCATTTATTTGTTGTAATTATTTGCCTAACATGTACCCTTAACATTAATATATATTTAGAATAGTTTGAGCTTGGGTCGCCTCTAAGTAAACCATTATTAGCTTAAGTTATAATTAAACCATTTGCATGTGACGTTAAGTCATGTAACTAAGACATTATTTCCTACCTAATTCCTAACCTAAAGAAATTAATTTTCTCATAAACTCTTTTACTAATATTATATAAATAATTTATCGCTTTCTTATTTAAGCACTTTATATATCATGTCACATATATATTATCAAAAAAATAAATTTTGCAAATACGTGTACTTTTCCTAATAAATCAATCTTATATTTTATAAACCATGCCATGCTACTTTATGTTATTTGAACGTGTCTTTCATGAAAATCAATTCTCGTGATTATTCCTTTTCTTTCATACTATGCTTTTATGGCAGTGAATATGTATTTTAAATAATGTCTACTTCTACCCAAGAATTAACTTATATCTATTCTTATAGAATAAATCCTATAAGTCCTTTATGTTATCAAAATACACTTTATATACCGCAAATATCTTTTACTTAGAATATTTTCAAAACATGCATTTCTCTAACATAATAATTAACCCTAGGTTTACAGACAACCGCAAGTTAGCGGATCTCTGAGGTGCCTAACCCCTTCCTCTAGATTAATAAAGAACTCTTACCTGTAATCTCATTAAGTTTAGCACTACATAAAAATGGAGTTAATGTTTTACTTAAACTAGTTAAACATTTAGTGTCCTAATTCACCCAAACTAATTAGGTGGCGACTCCCTAGCAACCTTTAGCACCTTAGCACCCTTTTTCAAACACCTTTTTAACACCTTAGCAACCCTTTTAAATTTTAGTATTCTTTTAACATTTAACACTTTATTTATTTTCTAACACTTTTATTTAAGCAGGTTCGCTGTAATCCCGCTGACCCGCTTAAAATGGGGTGTTACACAAAGTTCCTTATTCTACGAAAAATTCTAAGAAGACTCTCCCCGTAACCACATAAATCTTCTCCTCTATCAAGGCCCGCTACCAAGCCAACAACTCCATGGTTACACGCCTAACCTGACGTGTACAACATCGCCCCACAATAATACTACAGTGCTCATCAGAATACAAACCAATGTAAATACTCAATTCTTTATAATCATCCTTCCAATAAATCTTATACTCAATTCTAAACTACTACAATATGTAATATCCAATTACAAGGGGACAAATATCATTACATCGATAAGCCCAAAATTATCCAAGATTAATAAGTCGATCCCGAGCAACGCTTAGCTCCAATTCCTTACGCCCAACCCGCCTCCAAGAAACCCTTAGAAGTTTCTAAACAACTTCTCTTAACACTTCAACCAACTATGAAGATTTTCCTAGGGTTTCATTTTGCGACTATCGAATAAAGTAGTATTTTCTGCTCTATGTCGATAACTTTGGAATACTACAAGGATTTAGGCTAAGGTATTTGGGGCTATACCAACACTTGAATAATTTTCTACACAAAAGGGGGGGGGGGGTGTTTGTACGAGAATTACGTATGGGATGGCGGGCGAATTTTTTGCCTTGGAAATTATTTCGCTGAGGATTTAATAAAGTCTCGCACTTACGGTATTTATAGAGAAATCAATGGCTAAGATTAAAGCAAGTGTACGGTGAAGATTGGGTCCAAGTGTGAGTGGAGTCTTCCAACCAAATGTTCACCACAACTTTGAGACACGTGTCCACCATTAAACGGGACAAGTGGCTCGCCACTTGTCCACCAAAAACGCCCAACACTTGTCCACCATCCATTCGCCAACACGGCCATATTGGGTGACACGTGTCGCCTCTACTCGCCCAAAATATTTCATCTTCCAAAATATCCAGAATGCCAAAAATCTCGATAATAAAGGGGCCCCACAAACCGTAAATTCTCCCGTGGCCCCACGTGACCAAATCCGAAATAAAATTCCATAATTCTCAAATATTCCAAAAAGTCCGACACCAAACTGGGAATCCAATTCCTTTAACGAACCTTTTTCCTTCACAAAATCCGAAACTTTTCCGCGAAAAATCACATCTTTCTTCCTTTTAATTTAAATGTCGAATTCTCGTACGTACGTCCCCACATACATACCCTGGAACTACGGGGTGTAACATATATGTTACTTGATTCAAAGAGATTAAGTAACTTGATTTGAAAAGTATATGTTACTTAATTTAAAAGAGTAGAAGTAACTTGATTTAAAGGCATAAGTTACTTGGTTTTAAAAGGTAAGTTACTTGAGTTTAAAAGGTAAGTAACTTGGTTTTAATAGTGAAAGTGTTTTGGGTTCAACTCCTAAATATTTCATGAAACGATTCTTTTGTAAAGAATAGACGTGCATAGTACTTTGGGTTCAAATCTCGTATACGATACGGTAAAGGCTTTAGTTTTCTAAAATGAAAGTGTTATAACGGCTTTATAGGAAGTTTGTTATAACAAGGTTTGTGAAAAGTCAAGAGACGGTTGAAAATGTTGTAAGGAAATCATGTGAGAACGTCCATGGTTAAGTCTTTAATATAGTACATGATATGGAACTTTGATTTTCAAAGATGTTTTAAAGTAATACGTGATGCCTATTACCCCGATTTGCCATGAGTCACATAGTAGGTGAATCCTCTCCGCCTCTTCTGTAATGCTTATGCCTCCACTAAGGCGCACCAGGCCCGTAGCGCAAGGCAAGGCAAAGCAGGAGTCGCTAGTGGTACGCAGAGGGTTACCAGACTCGGCACGCACTATGCCTCGAGGTAAGAGGCGATCGACGACCAAATTCACGCCGCCATGCAGAGTGAGCCGAGAGCGCAGAGCTCCAGAGGTTCCGCACCGAGCCTCCAGCCTCCGCAAATGGCAGTTTAGAGATTATGGAGAGCGATCGTGCTATTGACTAGCATAGTGGTAGGCAACACGACAGAGCAGAAGCTAACCCAGAGCCGATGGGCTGAGGATTCGGATTTTCTGGTCAGAGTCCATCCGAGTTCTATGGTTCGAGGTCCGGCGAGGATCCGCAGGAGTTTATTCGGCAATTACAATGACTATGCAGTGCTAGTGGCTCCTGAGACAGAGTCGCCAGGTTAGCTTCTACCGTTACGCTGATATTGCTGAACTGTTTGAGTCCTGGGAGCCGCCGAGGCGCGGGTGCTCGCCCAGCCAGCTGGGATGAGTTCACTGAGGCCTTTCTTGATCACTTTTTGCCTCGAACGAGGAGAGCCCGTGTTGATAGGTTCTTGTCATCGAGGCACAATGGAGGACTATCGAGAGTACAACCTCGAGTTTGACTCGCCGTGTACGCGCACACCATCAGAAATATACGGCGATAGAGTTCATCGTTACGTGACGGGCTAGACCGTCATATGATTATCGTGATGCGGGGTGGCCCTTCACCGTGTATGAATATTGCTGTGACGCAGCGATGCGCAGGGATAGAGGATAGAGAGAGTGAGGATCGATTGACTCAAAGCCACCAAGAGGCTGTGACGCAGGTCTCAGTGGCGCTGAGGCGACAAAGATCGCCAGCAGACTAGGTCTACATCAGCCCAAAGACCGAGTGCTCCTCCACGCTTTTCCGGCGGGGTTTTACAACCCCGAACGCAGGGCCGGCCAGTCTCTAGAGCTTCGTAGTCTCGTGAGACGGGGTTCCGCCACGAGGCCACCTTTGCCTCAATGCTCCCAAAGGGGTAGGTTCCATTCTGGGTATGTCGCGCACAGACGGTGCTTATTTTTCTTGTGGTCGCTCTAGGCCATATGTTAAAAGAGTGTCCTTATAGAGGGGGTCCCGTGGACAACGCAGCTTCATCGGATCGGGCCATGGGTTCTTCGCCTTCAATAGCTAGCAGATGTTCACGCACCGGCTGTGTCGCGGCGCAGGTCGCGTGGAAGTTCTCAGCTTTAGCGGTCCTTTGAACCGCCTATATGATTTCGTGTATGTCTTTGACCTTTAGAAACTTGTATGCATGATAAAGTTGTGGTATGTTTAAGTGTTATGAACGGATTTTATCGAGACTATGATATGCTGTAGGAGTTGGGAAGTACGAAAGATAATCTCTTTGGGCTTATGATGGACTGACATGCGCGCAGCAAGGTATTAGGCCACGTGGCATTATTGGTATGTCGGGTGGTAAAAGGAAACTATGTCGCTAATTATAAGTTTGACTCAAAGAACATTCGGGACGAATGTTTCTGGGAAGAATGTTACACCTCGTGATTTACTGATACATGTTTTAAGAACGACGTGAGAATTCCTAATGTTAAGATTGTAGACTTGTAAAAATTTATCTAATTATGAAATTGTCGAAACTAATATCAGGATTTAACGAGGCGACACGCGGTCACCCTTATAGTTGCCTTCGACGAAATGGGTCATGGCCAAAATGGTCATCGACCATAGTCTTAAGATGACAAGTCTTGCAAGTTGTGAGCTTGAGAAAATCGACTAAGTCAAAGGATCCACAAGTCTTGATATTTAATCAGCTCATCCAAGCCACCCATTTGTTCACATCTCGACCCTCCATCAGGCTATATAATACTACTAGTAGCAAGACTAAGTCCAACACTTCAAATTTTTTCAAGAATTTCAAGAATCAACAATAGCTTGCTCGGTTCACTCAAGGAGGAAAAGAAAAAATTGTTTCTCATTCATTAAGCCCACACTTTAAATCAAGGTTCATGAGTGTATTGTAAGTGTATCTCAATAGAAAATTTCGGAAAAGATAGTTTTCGTATTAGTCGCAAGGTGAAAACCTAGTTGCTTTTCTAGGTTTTGTCTGGAAGATTGAAGGAAACTTGTTGGTGTTGTTCTAAGCGGTCTCAAGTGGATTGAAGTTGTCTGTAAGAGTCTCTAAGTTGCTAAGGAGCGACTTCGAATCGAGTTGGATTAAGAATCGTTGAGGTAATAATCTTCGCTCTTAAGTGTTACAAGATTATATATTGTCATAGCCTTACATGTTTGCTAGCATGAAGTATATGTGTCAAGTTTTATAAGTATTATGGATTGATTGTAGCCTTAAACCAAATGTCATTTAAGCTTTGTGGTTGGATTACAATTTGGTCGCTTATTAGAATCTACGCATGTTACTTACTTCAAGATTATAGTAGTTATAATCGATCATGACTTGATATCATGTTATGCTAACAACATGGATTGAAATGGAAATTGATAAGAATCGTGTTATTGGTCTCAATGTACGAATTGACTAGTAGATCAGATTAGTTTGATATCGCTTTCATGGGCGAATTTTACACGCCTAGTAAGCGCGGTAATCCCCTATTGATTAATTGCATTGTTGGCCTTAAACGGCGTGTTTGGTTATTGAATTCGCCTTGAAAAAGGTGGAAAAGTAAGTAGAAACAAAGGAAGTGTTATCCGATTTTTCAGAGAATTTAGTGACTTAGCACCTAGAATATTCTACGTCATAAGAAGTTAATGGACGATATGGCCATTATAGTCAAGTACTAAGTATAGCGATTCTACTCAAGGATGGAATAACTATCAAGGTGGAAGTACTTGGAGCATTTTGCTACTTGTCGATAATCGTCTTGAGGTATGTGAACCTCTTCCTTCTTTTGGCATGATTCTATGTATGGAATATACATGTAGTAATATTTCATGTTCCCTTCTACTCTTAGAAGTTAAGAGGTATGTATGTGATTTACTCTATGTAAAGGTTATGTCTGTGTTATCCCAAGTTCTTACCAAGTCTTACTGGGATGTTGGTAAGAGTCGTTAGAGGTATTTGGAGCCAAGTTGACTTGGCAAAATTTTACTAAGACAAATGAGAATAAGTATCGAGCAAGCCATCATAGCTAATAAAGGAAAATGTAATAACAATTGATTATATTAAACGAGTAGAATTCTCCATCCGCATAGAAACTAAGATAAGACAAAATTGTATTACATTTTCTGTGATCATGGCTACTTGAATAAGATCGTTATAAATAAGTATAACTTATTCACAACGCACTAAAGTATATGTTACTTAACTTATAAGAATTTACGCATGAAGTTTTAAGGCATGGATCTCAAATTCTTAAAAGTTAAGAGACTTTATTTTTCAAGTTATGGGACTTGATTCTTAAAGGAAGAAATGAATCGATTTACAAGCATAGAATACTCGATTTGGAAAGACTTGATTTCTAAAGTTAAGAAACTTGTTTTCTTAAAAGTTAAGAGACTTGAAGTATTTTGAAAGCTATGTGATTTGATTTGAAAGTATAAGTCTCTTGGTTATTAAAGGAATGAATTTGTCTAAGACATAAAGAGTTATAACGGCTTTATGGGAAGTTGGTTATAACAACTTTATGGAAGATTAAAAGAATGGTTTTCTTCAGTAATGTAAGCAAATAAATGATTTGAAATAAATAAGGGCAAATTGTTTTAAAGGTACCAATTGTTTAAGGTTTTTAAGAAAGAAGTCACTTGATTTGTGTTCTGAAATGTATTTCTAAAAAGGTATCAGGACTTGTCATGAAAGGTAGATATGACTGATACTACAGCTTGTTAGTATCTTGGAAGTTTTATTTGAAAAGAGTCTTTCTAAAGGAGTAGAGAGTGTGAGTACGTCAGGTTAAATTCTGATTTTATATGACTTTACCGCTGCCCCAGATTGGGCCGGCAAGATACCTTATGGGCAGACTACATGATTTTACCGCCCCAGATTGGGCCGGGCAAGATACCTTACGGGCGACTACATGATTTTTACCGCTGCCCCAGATTGGGCCGGACAAAGATACCTTACGGGCGCAGACTACGTGGACCTTACCGCCCCAGATTGGGCCGGCAAAGATACCTTTATAGGCATTATGTGATCTACCGCCCCCGCATTGGTCGGGCAAGATACCTTACGGGCGCATTATGTGATTTTACCGCGGCCCCATTGGGTCGGGCAAAGATACCTTTACGGAAGACTACGTGATTTATCGCGCCCCGATTGGGTCGGCAAGATAGGCGTCCCTCCATAAAGGGTCGGATTATGTTATGTAAGGTAAGTAAGTTATATGGTAATGCACTTGATGATTTTCCTAAGTATGTACGTAAGAAAGTGATTATAACTTTTATTGAAAAATGGAAAAGATAATAAGGTACGATTAAGTTCACGAGACGGTAATGACATGGTAGTTCGTATTTACCCTTTTATACTTACCGCCATGCTTTTATACAGATATGTTTCGTTTACAGTACCTTATTTCCGATCCATATTCGCACATGTTGTAATCGACTTCTTCTGGGCCGCGCTCATGCCCGCAGTTTTAGGTACAGCGTCAGCGATCCTTGCTTAGGATCTCTGCCGCTGGGAAAAAGCTCATTTGCTCCGAGGCTTATCTCTGTACGGCCCGAGGTTGTAGATTCACGTATATTCGTGGTATGGCGGCCCTGTCCCGCCATCGTTGTTATGTTAAAACTCTTAGAGGTCCAGAGTCACATATTGCGGGTCGGGCTTTGTAAAGGAAAGGAGGCAAATCCGCTTGTATATATGTATGTCCGTGAAGGTAGCCCTATCGGCTAACTCGTTGCTTTACTGTTGTTTTATTTTGTAAGTTTCATGTATGTCCACGATTTTCTCGATGTATATTGTAAGGGTGCCTGTGTAGTGGCACCGCCATGCCCGAGGCTTCCGGTCGTGACAAAAAGTTGAATAATTGTTACTGGCCTGCCATTCGGTCCAAATAATCAGATCGGACCGATAAATTTGATCCGGTCTTCGATCCTAATATTCTAATTTTTTTATCTTCGGTCCGGTCCGATTTTACCCTTTTCTCACAGCCCCAGGAGAGGTGTATTAATCAAGGCTCGTAGTTTGGTTAGATTGATACTAATATCCCCGCTTTATTTTAGAATCATAGTTTGGTTAGGATTGTCCGGTAATTTAATATATAACTATCAGTTTTTTCACAAAAATCACTTAATTGTGTAAAATCAATTTTATGTGTCACTAAATCACTTTTCCGTGAATAACTTATTTTTTATTCTTTTTTTATTAAAATCTAATAAATAAAATTTTAATATAAAAAATTCAACCTACCCGACCCAAAACCTATATGAAAAAGGTAAATAATCTTTCATATTCTTTTTATTTTCCTACCATTTTAATATATTTGAAATATCAATAATCCTACAAGTCACAAAATTGAACATTTTTATCAGCTAAAAAATAACATGTTTCTTCTCCTAACTAATGTCAATCAATTTTATACTCCCTCCTTTTTAATTTACGTGGCACGTTTAATTTCGATTTGTGACAGTCAATTAAATTAATTTTTGAAACTAAATTGAATATTAAAAAATATATCAAAAGTATTATAAGTTGCTATTTTTCTCATGTCATGATGAAAATACATTATAAGATATCTATGAAAGTGTACGTAATTTAAATCTCAAAAATAAAGTGTCACATAAATTGAAACATACGAAGTATTTTTACCAAGAAGTCTTGGAAAGTCTCTCAGTAAAATATTATATTTCTTACAGCTTATGATATGTTAAATAACTTTTACACTATAAGTATTATTATTGTAGCGGACCATTTGCCTTATGGATTAAATTGCTAATTTCACAAATTATTGACGATTATGTATAGAGTAATAAATTTTTAAAAATTTAAAAGTGTAAAAAGTACGAGGTAAAAGATACGGTAATTTTAAAATTATTAGGAAAAGAGAAGAATACAAATGCGAAAGCGCTTAAGCTACCTCACGCTACGGGGTCCAGAAAGGGCCTACCACAGGATCTATTGTACGCAGCCTTACGTTGCATTTTGTAAGAGGTTGTTTCATCGGCCAACTCGCGACATCCAAAGTCACACTAAGAACAATTTTACCGCTTATTTAGGCCCTTCAGAAAATAGAAGAATATGAAAAGTTATTTACTTTTTTTTCATATGAGTTTTAAATCGGTCGAAGTTTAACCTTTTAAATTAAATTTGTAATTTTAGTTTAATAAATAAAAAGAGTAAATGTTATTCACGGAAAAGTGATTTAGTGATACTGAAAGTGATTTTAGTGACTTTTCGGTTAGTTGCTTAAAGTTAATTAACTTTTATGTTAGAAATAATGGTTAAATAACTTTTGTGAAAAAAATGATAGTTAGTGTGATCATTAGTGAAATTTACCCTCCAATTGTCCTCCTGTATCTTTCCTAAAAGTCTTACCATATCTTTTCAAACCCAAATCTCTCTCCAATATCTATCCAAATACACACTACCTATGTAGCCATGGTCTATTTTGTACTGAGTTTTTGCACGGATTTCCTTTCAAACACATTGATCTTTAATTTTGTCACATATATCTGCACATTCAATGAAAATATTCAGATTCGTCACTCGCATAAATTTTATAACATTTATCTTAGAGAGCTAAACTTTTGCTTCGCTCAACATAAGTTCTCAGAGGAATTAAATTACGCAGATAAATTGTGTAGTAATTTCATAATTTCCTCAGAGTGTTTAGAAATTGGAGTAATGTTTTTAAGGACATACGTTTCTTTATCCTTCTCAATTGAATAACATATCTGCTTTTTATGTGCTTTAGTTATTTTATGTTGAGTTTTGAAAATTTTACTGTCGCACAATATAATTTATGGGAAATTATTATACAAAAATATAAATTTATGCCACACAAAAATATTGAAAATAAAAATTACAAATTTAAAGAACAAAAATTAAAGATCACCCTAAAATAGGGATATTTTTGTGAATGATCTATGTGACTTACTGCCTTTGGTGACTTTTATAAATTGTTTTGAAGTGTAGCCATTGTGATTGGAGTCGTTTGGACTTCCGTCTCTAGTTTGTGATGGTCTTTAATTTTTGGGTTTCAAATGAAATTTATGTCTATTGGGATATACATTTTTTTAAGAAATTCATTATAATTTGTGTTGAATCTTTAAAGAACTTATGTCAATAGACATAAGTTTCATTTGAGGGACAATAACTAAAGACCATCCTATTTGAAGCAAAACGCAATTAATTGATGAAAATTTACGTGCAGTATAACTAATTATTAGTACCTAATTATATTTAGTAACTATAGTTTGTTTTTGTTTTTTTGAATGAACTATAGTTTGTTTTAATTACATCTCATAGCTAAAAGTTATATGTTACTTACCATCCATAACTATATCAAAATACATTAGGTTTATGGTTTGTATTTATCCATCACTCTTCTTCTCCCTCACCTCTGCACCTCCGTCCTCTCTCCGCTAATCGCCCCATCGCTAGAGCAAATGATTTATCACCAATAATTTCGTTCTCAGATCGGAGGTTCAGATCTGACCGGCATCAAATTTGTGAATTGGGAAAAAATTCCTTGTCAGATCTGAGTACACAATATCCAAATGCAGCAATATCAAAATGTAAGAAAATTGTCTCATTGTATTGAACTAAAAACCTTATCCAAGACTTGAAAGTCTTAACAATGGTGGTTTTCTGCTTTTTCAGTCACGTATTTTTACCTTCAAAGGTGTTAGACATATTTTGTATACGTCTTTTGAGTCATTTTTAGTTGGTATTTTACTCGTTTTTGTTGTGTTTAGTATCGTAGTAGGTTTGTTTTTCTTTCTTTTGAGTCACAACGGTTCAAAAAGGCAAAATGGCGAAAAATGGACATAAAAGGAGGGTCCCGAGGCAAAAAGTCGAACCGAGATTCGCAAAGGCAAAGCAACAGACGCTCATCGCAGGATCATGCAGGTCAACCATCGGAAGTCGCAGGACTTTAGGCACCGCTGTGCCACTGCAGACAGCAAAGTCGAGGCGGGTTTTTCACGCTCGAATTTTTGACACGCTGTGGTCCGAAAGGGCAACTCTTCCCACCCTAAAACCCAACCTCATTATTCATCCGAGATCTTACATCTCACATCTACTTGGGGAGAAGAAATAAGCTACAACACAGATTTGAGACAACTTTGGTTCAAGTTTCTTTTATTTTCTTTGTTTTTAATTCACTTTATGCTGGTTTGTATTAATTCTTGACACGACGATGTTTCAGAGCTAAACACTCTATTAGGGCTTTCCATGAATCACTTGAAAATGTTATTCATGAATTAATGCAAAGAGTTTGATTTCTTCTTCACTTGATTAAGATTTAGTCAATATTTGGTATGAATGTTTGATAATTAATTGATCACTAATTATCATAACCTATATGATTTCGAATCAAAATCCGAAGGAGAGATTTGTATATGTCAGAATTGACTAGACATATGTTAAAATCGCTGATGAAAGTACCCGATACTTATGTAGCATTATAGGTTACCGCTTTTAATCCTCCTATGTGGTTAATCCTATCATAGAAATATAAGTGGTTTTGCAATCGCTGAGTGATTATATGTCCTAACCATAATATAAGACAGTCTAGTTAACCGCTATCTTAACGAAGAAGAAGAATCATTCTAGTTGCATTAAGGATTGAATAAAGTGGATAGTCGGGGATTTTGGAAGCCATAATTCCTTCATAACTGATTTAAACCAAAGTATTATCATAGTTAGTTTATTTTATGCAATTACTTAACCTTAGTTATTAGATAAAAATACAAATCAATTAACGTTCACCAAATAGAAATCATAGCTTAGATAATCGGTACTTGATAACCAGTCTCTGAGGACGATATTCGGTCTTACCAGACTATATTACTTGTGAACGATGCATACGTTTGTGTGAGCATTCGAAATATCGCCTAACAAGTTTTTGGCGCCGTTGCCGGGAACTGGCGTACTTTCAATATCGAATTATCTAATCTTATTTTTTATTTGGTTTGTATATATTTGATTATGTTATTTTATTTCTAATTTGGTTGCTCCAGGAACAAGTTTCTAACTTATTCTGCGAGCATCTTTTTATCACTTTTTGTTGTTTTTTTTATTTTGTAGGTAAAGTTGAAAAAAAAATGAACTACTACTACTATCAGGGGCAGCAGTACTTCGACTACTATCTGCAACATCAGTATCATCAACAGCAATTTAACCCACAGGTTCCACAGGAAGATCGAACGAGTCAGCAGTAAAGCCTTACTCAGCTTACCCACCCTGCACTTCAAGGGCAATTCCAGCAGTTCCATCGTATGAGCGAGATGAATCGGGAGAAGCATTGTTTGAACTCACAAACGCCCAAACTCGGGCCATAGTGAATGTAAGATCCTCTTTGCGTAACTCGAGACTCAAGTGGGACAAATTCTAATTTGAAACCACAAATCGGGCAATCGTGGACATGGTACCGTATACCTCAAGAAAGTCCACCGAGTGACCCGCATTACGAAGTGCAGTGACAGACGGGAACTGACCCACAACAAGCTGTTGAGGAATTTGGAGATATAGAGAAGATGTCAGTGAGGACCACCCTATTGCAGAAGGGACAACACCAACTGTCATTGTTTACCCTCAAAAAGAAAGTTCATACTCCAAGCGGCACCCCAAAAATTGAGAGACGTAGGAAGTTTCACCGATCTCTACATTATAGAGCTCTAGAAGCACAAGCTTGTCGTGTGTAATCGGGGGATAATCTTAGATACGAGACCCTTGTTTGAAAAAGTGTCAGAGGAAAAGTGAGACCTACAACAATGATCGTATGGATTGCAGTTGCGTGCAGAAGGATCCATCGGGCACTAGTAAAGGTTAATCGCGTCCCACTAAAAGACGTTAAAGACAATAAGGATTTGGGAGGCAACTCAAGGTTTTAATTATGTTATTTAAATTTTTCGTTTTAGTTTGTTTTAGCTTAATTAGAAATTTCACTTTTGGTATTTTTGTTGTGTTGGATGCAGTGAAGGAACGAGACACGGGTGGAAAACGCTGAAAACATCAATCATGAGTTCAAGACCACGGTGCCATCACGCAGAACTCGCCAAGTGCTAAAAGATCGCAGGCGTAGGAATTTAGGCACCGCGGTGCCGATAGCGATTTCCGAAAAATAAAAATGCTCTGAATCTCCAAATCTCATCCCACGCATAATCGCCTCAATATTCGCCGCCACCACCACCGTTCTGAACCGTTGTATGTCTGTAAGTCGTCCCTTTAATTTTTGAGTCTTTTACACATTTGGGACAATGTAGTTTAAGTTTGGGGGGGGGGGGAGTTCTTACTTTATTTTATTTTTGTGTCTATTTTTTAGTCTTTTGTTTTGAGTCTTTTGTTTGTTTTTGTGTTTTATGTGAGACAATTTTTTTTTATAATCATGCATGTTGCGCTTATTTGAAACGCCTAGTGAACTAAGTGATAATGGAATGGAATGAGAAGCTAAAATTTGTGCTTAAGTTAGATATGCCAAAAATTCATTAAAATTTGATTATTTGGAATATTTGAGGCTTAGCCTACGTGTTGTCAATTGAAAATGTCTGAAGTCCGCTTTCTTGTTATTTGAGGCTAAATAGTTAAGATGTACATGTTAGGGATGATTCGGCATTTTTTGTTAGCCCTTCGCATCATCTATTACCTACCTTGCAATAAATTGTATCCCTAGTCACTCACAACCTAAAATAAATTATTTTCTTTGACACCATATGATTCCTCTTGTGTCATAAGCAGAATTGAAAAAATTGGAATGAAGAAGCTGAAAAGAAATACAAAAGAGAGTGAAAATCGATGCACTTACAATAAAAATATATGCTAAAGCTTAAGTGTGCCTATGAATGTGTTTCATGCTCTCAAAAAGAGAAGAGGAACGATAGTACGAATCAAAAAAGAATACCAAAAGAATGACCAAACGGTTCAACGAGAACAACGCTTATGGCACGTAATTTGAGCCTAAATGCCAACTTCTACCTACCCCGCCTAAGCCTACATTACAACCCCGAAAGTCCTGATGATTCTAGAATGCATGTTCATGATTAGTGGAGAATAGCAATCGACAAAGATCACCCGCAAAATTTTGTACTCAAGACGGCCTTACATCTAAGGTCTCAATCAGAATATTCTAAGTGTTCATCATTTTTCTCACCCCTGTGCTTACCCTTTTCACTAACCAGCTTCTAAATCACATTTTAGCACAAAGCTATCCGAACATAACACTTAACACATCATCATAACATCAATACATACAAAACTCTGAGTGTTAAGGAAATACCAAAATAGGCGGCTCAAAGGACCGCTTAAAATCGGGAACTTCACCACGACTCTACCGTGGCTCCGCAGGTCATGAACATCCCGCCTAGCTATGGAAGGTGAACCCAATCGATCCAAAGAAGATGTGCGATCCCACCGCTGCAATCTCGGCTCTGACAGCCTCGTCAAACGGCCCCGCTGGCCGCTAGCATAGCAATCTCCCAAACCAAGACGACATTCCCTACGGGCTTTACCACAACGCCACACCGAGATACGGTGGCCTCATCCGCGAAAGCACTTCTACCTCTAAAATTAAACTGGAGCCCCGACTGCTTCCCGAATATTCCAAACGCCCCGACGACGGCGGGGACCACTTGGTAACGGCGAGGCGCATAATCGCTCGCCGAGGCGGTCCGCCCGAAGGTCACCAGCGACCAAGCTCGCCCTTCGCCGATTCGTCATTCCGGCCGATTTCTCCGCTCACATCCGCGCATAAGCTCAGCAGGCAATGCCCATGCCCTATCAAGAGCTACACCGAACAACTTTCTTCTGGTAATCATCGGTTCAGAACATATCCGGCACTCATCCTCCATACTAGCTACTAACATGGACGCATCGCCAATGAGTCAACTCACATCAGACTTCAACCGCACGCCCGCTCGCCGCAACACCAAAAATCTGTCGCCCGAGCCTCTCATCCGCGAGGCAAGAAATGTAAAAGAATGCCTCTGAACTCGTTTACACGGCCGGAAGTGTATGCTCTCCCGACAGCCTCCACGATCAAACCACCGATCAAGCGGATTACGCAAGCCGACGCTAACTCCAGACCACCGACTTGGCCTCCGGCGCCTTGATCACTTACGACCACAGAATCGCTTGATGAATCCCTCATGATCATCCTCGCCTCGACCCATAAACTCGGGCAAGCAACTCGTAAAATCGTAGCCTCAAACTATCCGGACGACGTGCGTAACCATCGGTGTTATCGAACCGCCGCCAAGGCCCACCTTATCCTCATGTTCCGCCACAATCTCGCTTAGCAATCGCACATATCTCCTTGTAAATCTCCATCTCCTCTCGGCCCTGCATCGCTGGGACTGGAGGCTCGTGCATCGTGGTGGTCTCAGAGACCGCCAGGCCGTTTACTCAGCCTCCTCTCACGCTTTGCCCTTCAGTCCCGGTCAGCTTTACGCGGGAGGCATAATTGGTAAAAACGATACGCGAGAGTGGTCCAACTCATCACACAAACTCTCAAGGCACGTCCATCTCGTAACGGTAAGAATGGACAAACCAACTTAAATGTCCTCGCAGCCTCCTCGATTATAGATGTGGCGCATAACACACCGAGTAATCAAGACTCTACTGCACACCCGTCAGACACTTTCTCCGGTGACTAACCGCCTGATACCACTTTATAACACAACCCGAACCTGCCCGTGGATCGGTGTCTTACCCTCGCACCCTAGTGATACAACATCATAGAAAAACCGGGCTAAAATAATAAAACTTAAACATACAAATAGATACGGATCAAGATAAAGAAAATAAAGCCAACCAAAATCTGGTTTTCTCGCATATATATATATATATCGCACACTTTGAACAAGCTATAATCCTTACAACTCCCGCCCACAAACAAAGGTTGCATGCACTTAAAGATTTTTATAACAACTATGACTGACAGTGGCCCCGCCATACCCCCTCAATGTACAAGCTAACTCATGCTGCACTGTGGTAACATACAAAAGCATAAGCCTCCGAAGGAACTGAGCTCAATACGCGCCAAACGTGAGATCCTATAAATGGGGATCGACACCATTGCACTCAGCACGCTGGCATTTAACGCAAATTTCCGGTGCGAGGTCAAGACAACAGTACCAAGTATGTGAAATCGAAAATATTGTAAATGAAATCATAATAGTTCATAAAAGCAAGTGAGACACGTATGATAACTCAAACTACAAGACACAACATATAACCAAATATAACAAGTCGTGGACTCACGCCTCAAATCATCATCACTCGCGTTCCTGGGTGGAATTTCTTCCTCACCGCCCTGGGCAGCTTCAAGTATATAACAACACTAAGTGGAGTATACATGAACACTCGTGTCCCACCGTGTCATAAAAACCGTGCACGGCAAGTATAACTACCTGCATCCAACCATACCAATAATAATGTACAACCATATCAATAAGTCGGTTTACACGTGGCAAGTGCGTAATAGCCTCCACCACTTCCTCCCTCGCGCTAATGAAATGACGGGCAAGTGACCGCCACGCACTGTATCACAACCGTAAGTCATTGCGCCCATCCAACACCGACACCGCTGTAAGTCGACACACGCAGTAAAAGGCACCAGCTCTCCACCGCCTCCTCCTCGCGCTGCCACGAAGGCCGACGCAAGCGTTGAATTCCGCTAAGGACCAGATCACAACCGTAAGTCACGCATACTCGCCGCTAAGCCGACACGCGGCGTCAGCACAACTCATACCCGGCATCCACTCGCTAGCCACGAAATGCGTGGGCAGGCAAACGTGCACGCGACCCGATCACAAACCGGTAAGTCACGATACACTGGCCATAAATAACCATACGGTCATACGTCCACGTAATCCATCATCGCTGTAGACATGCCCATGTAACAATAATAAACCGTTAGATAAATTACGGGAATCTTCCGTCATCACGCCAGACGCTCCAAGTAAGTTCTCAACAAGTCAACCTACCCATCGCAGACGCCAGTAGATAAAACACAATTTTGTAATAACAAAGTGCTATCACAACACAACAAGATAGGCAAGTTACAATTTCAAACAACAAGCATAGGCAAGTTATACACAACTCCAAGGTACTTTCATTTTATGTCAAAGTCCGGTTTAACTCTAAAGACTGAATGCGACGTTAACTTCCTTTGTAAAGAGATCCATTCCTTTTTATAAAAGTCACCCGACACTGTGAGTATAAAATTCGAGTGGCACTCACATTTTTAAGTAAACCGTGAACACTTCCTTTTTTCTAAAAATCAAGTAACAACATCTTCTTTCCTAAAGTTCCAGCTTGCCTAATTTCAATTACTCAAGTCTTCTTTATTTTAGAAAAGTTTCATAGTTCAACGCTCTTAATCTCTTTAAAACAATTGAAAGTAACATATGCCATACGCGCGAAAAGTAGCTTATTCTTGGCTTATAACCATCTTATTAAAGTTGAAACAACATCTAGAAAATGTAATATCATTTTGTCTCATCTTAGCTTCTACGCAGATTTTGAGGTTTCTACCGGTTTTAATAATACTTCATTAGTCATTACATTTCTTATTAACGCCGCTATGGTTCGTCGATACTCATTCTGATTCAAATCAAGTGAAACATTATTCCTTTTTAAAAACCAAGTACCTAATACTCACGAACGAGGTTTACTACACAAAATTCATATTAATTCATTTACGGCCAAGTCTCTTATCTTTAAGATCTGGTCTCTGTAACTTTTAAAAATCATTAAACCATCTATCTTATTCTTTCTTAAGTCGTTATACCTAACTTCCCATAAAGCTCTAGTATAACCTTAAGCTTTTAAAACCAAGCATTATTCTTCTTTCAACAAGTGTTTCTTAATCTTTTAGAAATACTTCAAGACATTCTTATTATTCGCAAGCTTAAGTCAAAAGATATCGCCAGAAACTATATTCAGCTAACAATTCGCACGCCTATCGCACTTTACTATATATATATATTCTTGTAAAATAATTCTAAATTTATTATTCAAAGTTAAGTCAAAAGACATCGCTTACACGTGACGCTTCACCGATTAATTATATATATATTCTTCAGAAATACTTCCGCATTCTTATTATTCAAAGCTAAGTCAAAAGATATTGCCATTGACGCACGCCTCACTGCAGATCATATACATAGGCTTCCTTGAAAATATCACGCCTTTAGCAGTATAGTGGTAAAGAATCACGATACCTTGGCATGGTCGATACTCTCCATCATTAGCAAAACGCCCACTCGCCATGCGCAACCCTACTAAATTTCACCCACCTTCCGCAAGAAGACATTCTACTCGGGCAGTAATGCTCACAACTAATAAAGTGTTATAAGTTCATCAGAACATCAGCCTCCCATGTAAGCATGGGGCTTTGAACTTCTACTTTAATATTCTTCACGATGCGATCTATTCGCATTTCTTTTTCTGCAGAATATCCTCTATTATGGCTTCAATTTTTCTTTCTATGAATCTTATATGCTCATTTTTATACTTCACACAAAGCATGTAATTCCCAATTACAATAAGTGATGATGTGAGTTTACCACGAGCCCACAATTATCCAAGTTTATCACATCTTCCGAAAGCAACGCTAGCCCGATTTCGAACGCTTCCGTTCGCCTAAGAAACCCCAGAAGTTCACACCCTACCAAGACTCCAACCAA